>JANHFK010008633.1:9463-20735 GCA_036250565.1 Sibynophis collaris | reverse complement strand
TCTGTCTGTCTGTCTGTCTGTCTGTCTGTCTATCTATCTATCTATCTATCTATCTATCTATCTATCTATCTATCTAACAAATGGTGGCTTAATAAAATACTTCAGGTATATTCCTTTATAAACCTCTTGCTGTAAGACGTCTACTAAGTCTTTTATTCTTGAAACCTGCTTGCTAGATCGTTTTACAATATTTCTCCAAGGAAAATGGCCTAACTCACACAATAGAAAACCTAATGTGTCAATGACTGAGAAATAACATGTGAACCAATACATTAATGGCCTCATAAGACAGTCTGATTTGTGAATATCAGATAATAATGAACAATGACTTAAAAAAACCTTCCCTCTCCTTTTCTATTTGTCTTGGAATTTCCCAGCTTCATTGTATAGAATTCAGCTTTGCTTGTTTTGCCAATAATGTGTTTTTCCCAATTTATATTTTGTTAGATTGATCATAATATGAGTTAACAACGTTTAATGATAAACATAGTCATGATAGTCAAGTTGTAATATTCATAATATTATGTCCACTTATCAAGTCCTTCCCAAGGACATGGGATAGGCAGATGTGGATGTATGATGATGTTACATATATCATTGCAGGATGTAAGCTGTTCTAAGTAAAGCTGCCTTTTGCAATTGACTGATGGAGATTTTATCAATGCTGATGATATTCAAGCAGTGCTCCAATTGTTTTGGAGTTGCACTCAAGGTGCCTATTACTATTGGTACTACCTTTGCTGTTTTTTGCCATACTCATTCTATTTCAAGTTGCAGGTCTTTGTATTTTGTTACCTTCTTCAATTCTTTCTCTTTTATTCTGCTGTCTCCAGGTACTGCTACATCCATTATACAGACTTTTAAAAATCTTTCTTACTGACAATTATTAAGTTTGGGATTTTATGGGGCAGGTATCTGTTTGTTTGAATTCTAAAATCCCAGAGTAGTTTAGCGTCTTCATTTTCTGTTATTTTCATCACAACAACCACCTTCTGAGGTAGGTTGGGCTGAGAGAAAGTAACTGGCCCAAAGATGCCAAGCTGACTTTCATGTCTTAGACAGCACTAAGACTCACAGTCTCCTAGTGTCTAGATCACCACACCAAACTGGTCTACACTGTAATGAATCCACTCTGACTGAATGAGGATGCTAGCCTTGACCACATGCCTACATGGGACTACAGCCTTATAGTCTCCTGGGTATAAATTATGTTGAACTTAGTGAGATAAGTTTTCAAATAGATAGTTATACAATAATAAGAAAGGTAAATGGTATTTTGAAATAATGTGCCAATTATTGGCATCTCTTCCCTTACTGAAATTAAAACCTTTCATATTTATACATGCAGTGGACAGATGTAATGCATTGAGATCTTCACCGTTACAAGGATTTTTATAAAACATATCCTCATTAAATAGATTGAAACTTTACTTCTTAATATGTAAAGCTCTGTAAAGGAGAAAAAATAATTTCCAATCTGATACCACTGTGAATGTGTTCTGCAAAAATCTTTAATGACCAATTGTAAATCTACGGTACTTCCTTTGTGTTTATTTTTTTTCTACCTGTATCAGGATCTATTTGCCACAACTGACCAGTATAACATTAGCTTATTTAAAGCATCACACGTTGTTCTCTTACTTATTATCTAGCCTCAGAATAGTGTGTTAGAAAGAGGCTTTGGGTGTGATTTAACTTCCCATTTCTTAATGTAGCTTTCTGCGTGTACATGTTCTCCATATGTACTCTAGTTGGCTGTTTAGGAAACGCAAAAGGATTAGGGAAGGAAAGTTACTTGAGAAATGCGAAATTAGCTAGTTCTACCATTTCCAAAAGGACAACTGCTGTGAAAATATAATGTGGGTTGCTTTATTTTGGCTTAGAGGGATTAGTGAAAAAAACACGATTTTTTAAAAGTAGTAGATCACCATTTCAAAGCTTGACTTACTGTTAACCTACTGGTTGATAGTGTATTTATTTTTACCTCACCTTTATTACTTCATAGGTAACTCAAGGCAGTATGAGTACCTAATACCGTTTCCTCTTAATTTTCCCCATAACAATAACCCTATGAGATGGATTGAGAAAGAGTAACTGATCTAAGTGTCACCCAGCTGGTATTCATGCCTAAGGCAGGACCTCCTGGCTTCTAGACTGGTACCTTAATCATTAGACCTAAATATTTAAGCAGTCTGTGATAATGGACAAGTGCTTATATGTGCTGTGTACGCTATTTCCTACATTTTACTGTTCTGAAAATAATCCCAAAACTGGATAGCAACTGCGATTTAGATGATGCCTAGATGATAATTGTTTGTGTCTTAGTCCTGATTTGCTATTGTGCCATGCCCAAGCAACAATAAAACAAGTCACCACAAACAGAACTCTGTGTGCCACTGGTCTACATCTGTGCATGGTCCAGATAATTAAAATGTGGAAAGCACAGAGGCCACTGTTCAGAAGACTGCTGTGAGAACTGAACTACATTTGTCTGAGATTATGTGTTGATAGTCTGGCTCTTCAATGTGACATGGATATGAGTCTCTCTAATGTAATTGGAAGGAAACACAATCAGTGCAGGATTATGAGGAACTACAGTTTTCCTGCGCAAGACTAATGCAGAAAAACCCAGCAGAGTCCATTTAATTCACAGATGAAGTTCTACCAGTTTGGCATAGATCTTTGACAATTTCCAAATCAAAGAAAGGCTTTAAAAACTTGCTGAAAAATCAGTTTTACAAAGAGAGATGCTTTCTTACATGAGGTGTCAAAAAGTGCTGTGATAATCCACCCCCTCATAGCAAGTTGTCAGTGTTGATCATCTTGCCATACAGTTTCTAGTTCCAACTCTGCTGGATTTACAAAAAGTGATGATATTTATCCTATGAAATGAGTAGTCATCAAGCTATTTCTCTAGAGAGACTGTGGCATATATTAAGTAGAATTGGATGCTGGAATAGGGAGACAAATTCAGGTCACCAACTCAATTAACAGCCATAGTGGTTAGATTCACACGTTCATTACTTCATAATATGATTTGTTTTTGATGTAGCACACTTACAAACACATTTGTATGGCTTAGAATTATGTGCAATCCAGATCATTATAACTTGTTCAATAAATCATGGTTTTAAAATCTTGCCTTAGCATTATGTGCTTATCTCTTAACTAATTCATTATTCCCTTACTTTACATAAGATAATTTTCAAACAAAAAGCTGTCCAATCCAAGTGCAAGGATTATAAGAAAGGTGCAAGGAAAGTCTTTGGAATTGCATACTGACAATATGGGCAATAAACTAAGCAAAAATAAAAACTGTCAAAGTTTGGCATGATTCATTGTAATTGTGTGTGAACTACAGTATATCATAATTGCAAATTGCATTTCTTCCTTCCATGCCCTTATTTCCAAGTGTAGTTACTTCAATATTTTTCAGATATTCTGTAAATATTTTTAAACTAGAAATAAACATCTATAGGCAGACCAGATAAATAATTAATCTTGTTATTTGGATAGTTATTTATCTTTCATTAACATTTATATGAAGCCTAATCAAGGAACTCTAGGCATTAGTATTTTGGGGGGTGCCTGTGAAATACCCAGTGCAAAAAGCATCTCCTGTAAATGCCATTACAGGACATGGTGGGACATGATGGTCAAATAACCTTTGTGTATCTCAACATCATCTACATTACCAATCCTTGAGAGTTGAACTTTGCAACTCATGGGTGTTTTTCCCCCCTTGGTTTACTGTATGTAATAATGGTAAGAAGACTGAACTAAGGCTTTGTCACTGAAATAAAGCAGAATCAACAGGCTTTCATCAAAAGGAGCATTTTGATGCATATTTATCTCATGTTTATAATCCATGAAGATGAGATAAACAGGAAAAAGGAGGACCATCATATCTGGGCTGCAAAGTTCCCAATGTCCATTAGATGGCAATATATAGTAGGCTTATCAACCACCCATAAATACAGTAGAAAGAATCTGGGGAAGTCGTAGCTTGCTTGACAAAAAAATAGCAGCCTAAAATAACTTGTATGATTTTTTACTCTCCAGATGCTTGGGATTACAACTCCCATCTCTCCAAGCAACAGAGGGCATTATTAGAGTTGTAGTCCAATAGATCTGGAGGGCAATAAGTTGGGGAAGAAATAAAAAGTTCCTACTCTCATTTGAAAATGAAATGATAACCTTGTTTTGTGTTTGCATTCAAGAAGGTGGAGGCTTCTGCACGCAGCTAAATACTGAATGTGGGCTGGGAGAGGATAGGAAAGAAGAACCCGAAAATTCATATCCTTCTTTAGGAGTCCTAAAGACACCTGAGCAAGATAGCCCATTAGGCACTCTTTTAAACTTCCAAACACCCTGGCAGAATGATGACATGATAATTTGCAGAGGCACAGAGAGCCTTTTTTTTTTAATGACCTTTTTATTGAGGATTTTAATTACAACAATAAAAACAAATACAAACTAAACTCAGAGATAGAAGGAGAAGTAGAAAGAATAAAATGCAAAGCAAAAAAGCAAAAAAAATAATTAATTTTTAAAGAAAGAGAAATAAAGAAGTGACCTGCAATCTTCCATTGCAACCAGTATAAACAAACGTAATTCTTTCTCCTCTATAATGTTACAAATATTTAATTTATTCGTATTTATAGACCGCCCCTCTCCCTTGCGGGACTCGGGGCGGTTTACAGTCACAATAAAAACATTCTTCTTCCCATAACACATTCCTTATCTACCGTGTTTCCCCGAAAATAAGACAGGGTTTTATTTTCTTTTGAACCCTGAAATTTGAAGTTGGCCTTATAATCGGGGGGTCCGGCAGAGAGAGGCTCCTTCCGTGCGCCATCAAGCCCCTCCCCTCCTGCGGGGTGAGTGGGGAATGCGAGCGGCCTGAAGGCGCCATGCTGCCAGAGTGTCTGTTCCCTCCCCCGCTTGCGCGTCTCCCAGGGCTCACCACTTTGATGTGGGCGAAGCTGGTGAACAGCCAGCTGGACAGCAGGCGGCTGGCCCGACAGCCATCCTCAATGCTGGGTGGGCGCCACATGGCAAGAAGTGCCGGGCAATTGTTCTCTTGCGAGCGGGGCAGGAGTTTGCAGGCGAGGGGTTTGATGGAGGGATGGGAGGCAGGCAAGCGTCAAGAACGCTGGGGAGAGAGAGAACGAGAGGCAGCTCCCGATCAGCTCAACTGATCCACGGGTCGCAATTAAGGGGCCCAGCTGCCATTAGCTGACCAGGGAAGGGAAGGGCTGCCTCCTGTGCTGGCCATGCCCACCCCATCACTAGGGCTTATTTTCGGAGGAGGGCTTATATTTACAGCCATCCCAAAAATCAGACTTGGCCTTATTTTTGGGACATGTCTTATTTTCGGGGAAACACGGTATATGCAAATCCATAAATCATCAGCCCTAACCCTTTTCAGTCCTAGTGTCAGCAAAAAATCTGTAAAGCATTAACAGGGTTTTATAGAAATGTCTTACTTCGTCAGTTATATATTTTTACCTTTAATTTCTGACAATCTTAATCTTTAATTCAATCAGATATTGTTGTAGGATTTTATCTTGATTCAATTTTTCTTTTTCCCATTGCAAAGGTTTCTTCAATGCTTTAGCAAACCTCTTTTGTAAAGGCAGTAAAAAGTCATTGTCTAGGCCCTTGTCTAGATTTATCATTTGTCTTTTCCACTTTGATTTTCAAAGCTTTTGAAGAAGAACCAACCTTTTTGTATCTTCAGTGAGAAGTCTTTACCCAGGTCATGCTCTTCACTTGTCATTTGCGTTTCAACTTCAGATGCCTTCTCTGTCATATAATTCACACTTTTGTTATTACCCAATATTTCTGGTTCTAATATGTTTGCATCAGGAAAAATCGTTTCATATCTATCATTCCTTTATTAGCGTCCTTTGGAAATAATCTCTCCATAGAAATAAACATCATCATTGATATTGTAGCTACTGGTATTTCAAATATTATTGTTTATTATTTATCGCTTTTAAAATAGTAACTGTAACAGAAAAGGAATTAAAGATTAACATTCTCAAGAAAATAAACCCACACAAAAAGTGCTTTTGAAAAAGGGTTTTAAAAATACAACTGAAAAATATAATACTTGTATATTGTTATAACTATAACTATTGTTAGTAGTTACAATTCTGTATATACAGTACTTATCTAATATAAATATTATTGAACTACATATATATATTCATTTCTAATACACTTATATAGCTATCATTTTTTATTTACTGTATTTTTAATGAGTTCCATACTTCATTATGCTTGTCCATACAAAGTCTACATCTGTAGGAAAAATCTACATCTTACATCTTGTCATAGGTGACAAGTGTAATCAGGTCTCCAGGCCATTGAGTGAATGGGGCCATACAGTTCTCTTTTCAATGCTGCAGTATCAGCATTTGACCATAGTGAGGGCATAGAAAATCCATTTATATTGTCCAGTTGTCAAATTCCATATAGTATGCATGTGTGATCCAAGAAAATATTAGACCTTTTCTATTAAATTTACTGGAGTCCATTAAATTCTAAATGTTATTTTTTGCTGTATAATTCATAGTTTAAAGTCTATTGTCACTCTTACTATAGAGATAAAGACAAAATCCTAGATAACCATTAGGCCATTAATTTACTTTTTAGTATCTACATATCAAATAGTTTTTGACAACAAATATCTACAAAAACTGATACTATAATAAGTTTTTATTTTTTAAAAGGATTTAACAAGTTATTTTAGTAGCTCAGATGTCTCAGAAACTGAAAATCTTGCTGGTCCAAAGAAACTTGCTAATAAATATTATCATTGGGTTACATCTAGAAAATGATATTTATCTCTTCATATGTTTAAAATCACCTCCATTGTTTCTCATTTGGTCCAAAGTTTGATGTAGTAGTTAAGGTACCAAGCTAGAAACCAGGAAATTCTGACTTTTAGTTCTGCCTTAGGCATGAAAGTCAGCTGAGTGATTTTGGATCACCCTCTCTCAGGCCAACCCATTTCACAGGGTTATTATTGTGCGGAAAATAGGAGGAGGAAGATATGTTGGATATCTTCACTGCTTGGGTTATTTATAAAAATAATAAAGGCAGGATAAAAAAAATCCAAATAAATAAGTAGAATAAAATAATTTTCTGACATTGTTTCCAGAGGGAGTAGAGTTCTGGTGTATTTTGATTCTAATACTGTCCATACAACCAAAGGTACTATATATTCGAAAGTTTCCCAAATCAGAAAATTAACATTAATTGTTGGCTCCCAATATTTAATATTTGATGACAGATAAGCATGACATAGAGTTTCTGATTCAGAAAATTGATTTCTCCCCTCATTAACTGTAGTTGCATTTTCTGTAAAGTATTGTTAGAATCAAAGAACCCCATAGTAAATTTCTAAACAAAGAATGTATTTTTTGAAAATATTTTCCAGATACATGAACTAAGATTTCTCTTTTGTCAGTATACATAAATCTATATACATATACATAAATCTGAGAATAATATTCATTTTGAGAATTTTCATTTTTTCCCAAAGGATGAGATATAATGACTCCCATTATTGATATCTGAACCAATGTCTTTCTATATTTTATTTATGTTACATGTTTATTTATTTAGTTATTAAATTTCTATACTGCCCTTCTCATCTAAGTATCTCTGGGGAGTTTACAGTAACATAATAAAATAATAAACACATAACTAAAAGCACAGTGAAAGAGACATGTTACTAAATATTACTAACCATTACTAACTATTTTAAGAGCTGTGGTGGCGCAGTGGTTAGAAGGCAGCATTGCAGCCTAACTTAACTGCTCACTCACTAGAGTTTGATTCTGGGTGTCTCAAAGTTGAGCCTTCCATGGTCGGTACAATGAGAACCCAGATTGTTGGGGGCAATATACGGACTCTGTAAACCACTTAGAGAGGACTGTAAAGCACTGTGAAGCGGTATATAAATTTATGGCTAACCAAATTATATCTTTTGGAATGCACATAGAAATGCAGCGTTGATATTCTTTAAATGAAATTTCATTTATTGGCATCAATTTCAATTTGGACCAGTTAATATAGCATCCTGCTATTTTACTAAAAAACATCTGTCATTTATATTAACACTGGAATAATAGTATTAGGATTAGAAATAAACAAAATAACATCATCCGCAAATAAAAGCAATTTGTATTCAACTGAGTACAAGGACTCCGTCTCAGACCTGTCTTGGCTGTAATAAATTCTGATTCCTGAAAATTGCTTATATAAGGCAGAGCTACACAACATTTTCTGGGATGAAAATCTTTAGAAAGTTGGGGGCGGGATTGGATCCCGACAAACATTAACTTTGATTTCATTTCATTTGGAGTTCAGTTGAATTAAAATGATAGTTAATAGGATTGCACTCACACCATATATTTATGGTTTTTCTTTGCAATCTTATGAAAAATAAAGTCACATTAAAATGCTTTTGACAGTTTTCATCCCGGGCCGTATGAAGCTTAGAGACATTGGATACCATGCAGAAGTTCTCTCTCCCTCTCTCTCTCCCCCTCTCTCTCTCTCTCCCTCTCCTTCCTGTGTGTTTACAAAAATTGACTTTTGAATCCTGCTGTCCTTGTAATCATTAATGTTACATTTTTTCATCCTCTCAGAAAAAAGGGAGATTTCAGTCCAAAATGAGTCACTGCCATTGGAATCCAAGCTTTAAAACCGTAATATTAAATAAGGTTTTGGCAATTGCACTGCCTTTTATAAGTATATGTTCTGGCATGTGATCAATATGGAAAATCCAATATCTCTGTCAAAATAAATTTGTGTATGTCTCCCAATCTCTCCCCCCCCCCCTAGTCTATGGAAACCTGCAGACTGTTCTTTTTTCATTTTTATTCATGACACTGCCTCTGAAGCATTTTCTCTCCTGTCCATCATCCTATAAACAGAATTTGTTTATTCTATGATAATATTTTAATTAAAATTCTGTCCTCCTCCCCATGAAACACCCAAGGAAAAAGGTTTTCAATGTGTTCACACTGCATAAAGTCAGTTAATTTACTTAATTTCTATTGTTTGGGTAATTTACTCTGCCTTTTTATTTGTATTATATTACATCATTTATTCAAGGCAAGGAGGTAAATGTCTGGAGGACTTGAATGCCTCACCCTTGGAGCGCAGGAACTGTATTTAGTCACTGCATGTCTGCTGAAATCTCAGAAGCTAAAGTAATTGCTAATAATCACTTCAGCTTCTGAGATTTCAGCAGACTTGCGGTGACTAAATACTTACAACTTCCCAACCATGAGAGCTAGAATTGTGTTTACTCCACAAGGGTCATAATTGAGGAAGCTGGATTATGTGCAAATCATCATCATTGTCTTTTCTTTTTGTTTTCCTCTGCTTTCTTGCAATCATAACAAATATGTATCTTTGCCTCAACCTCCTGAAAACCGTTCTTACATCATCACAGATTCAGCTGCTTTGTGTTAGCTGCTGCTCTAACTCTACTGGATTTCCTCATCCTCCTTTTTGTCTAGTGGAATCTCAAAATCTATGACTGGGTTTTATTGGTATAACTTTCTCAGTTGAAGCTGTTGAAGAAAATAATTGTTAACTAGCTGCGGTGACCCTCTGCCTGTAGAACAGCTGGTTTCCATATAAACTATCTCTTTACCTTATATTGGTATGAATCAGAATACTCTCTTGATGACAAGGCTATTCAAGAAATGGGAAAGACTGATGTTGTTTACTGTTTATTTCCCACAAAGAATAGGATGTGAAAATGAGCAGTTTGGAGCTGTAACTAATGGAAAGTGTTTTTTTTTTCCTCTTTCCAGAAGGACCTCCCTTTGCCCAGGAAAAGCAGCAGGTAAGTAAAATATTTTTCACTGATAAGAACATTCAAAGGGGGAATGGTTGTAGCCTTGTTGTTTCTCCTATCCTGGTAATGTCTCCCTAGCTGAAGAATTTATATAAATGAATGAAACCTGTGGTGACCAAACCTTCCCATAATAACGTTTTATGTGCACACGGTGTTTAAATTGCTTTCCTGTGTGCAGGATCCTCTTTTCAGGCTTCACATCCTCAACAGAAGCTGTACCTCACCTTTTCCTAATCTGATATCCTCTTGGCTGAGGATTGTGAGAGTGGCAGTCCCAATACATTGGAAAGCATAAGAAAAAAGAAAGCACAATTGTCTACGGTTGGCTTGGTAAAGAACACAATGTGGAACGTTTAAGCACTGAGAATAACTAAGGGAGGAGAATTTTAGCAGATGCAACAGAGGATCCATTCTAATGTTATCCTTAAAAGCCCCTGCAACTGACATTCAGTATTCTTGCTGTTATTGTTGGTTTTTCTTTAATTTTCCTCCCAGCCTACCCCTGTCCTATTTTATTAAACTCAGGTTGAATACTTACTCCACATTGGGAATAAGGGGTCTTATCTCTTTACTGAATTATTCATCTACTTTTGAAGGTACAGAGCATTACATTGAAATGCTACCCTGCCTCTTTGGTGCCTCTTGTGAGACATTGCTGAATGATACTGTTCCATGGATGTATATGCAACATATGATAGCCAGGGACATTGGTTGAGTCTTCTGGCTTTGCTGCTCTTTCTTTTCAAGCTATTACTTGCTTGCAGGAACAGCACGCACAGTAAGGACACTATGGCAGGAAGGGGTAAGTCTGAAAGCAGAATTCTGTCTGCCATTGCTCTTAAGGTTGATTGGCACAGCCAGGTATGGCCACTAATTGCAGGAAGGCATGATGTTGCCCTCTGTATGTCCTCAAGCTAATGGGAGGACCACCTCCATCTGTCTTTTCCTTCTGTGCAATAAAAATAATATTTTCCGACTTGTGCCAGTACAAGTAGTGCTGAGTGGTTTTCCTCTTATGCTTTAAGAAAATCACGTGTGTGAGATGGGGAGCCGTACACATCCAATAAATAAATAAATAGGCTGAGTGCATTGTGGCAGAAATGCTTCTGCCTCTCCGGTTACCCGTCACAGTAATTGTGTCCTAGGTTGCTGGGCTGCCTGACCCCTTCTGAAGGGATCATGACTGATGAATCTCTGATTTGGCTTGGTTTTATTAATTTCACCTATGGACTAGTGAAACACTGGTGGTTTTTTTTTTACAAGTTTATTGCAAGGCTCATACAAAAAATCTGGAAAAGAATAACATTTAGATTAGATTAGATTAGATTAGATTAGATTAGATTAGATTAGATTAGATTAGATTAGATTAGATTAGATTAGATT
>JANHFK010008632.1:42661-57157 GCA_036250565.1 Sibynophis collaris | reverse complement strand
TAAAATAAAATTAAATTAAATCGACTGAACCCATTAAAACCCATACTAATATTCACCTATAAATTATCATAAAAACCCATTAAAAAACCCAAGCGAGGAGATTGTCAGGAAATTATCCAAGGCCGGCCGCTTTAAATAAGTGTGTCTTCACGCCCCGGCGGAAGAGGCGTAGGTCTGTCACAGTTCTTATCTCGGGGGGTAGGTCATTCCAGATGGTAGGTCATTCCAGATGGTAGGCGCATGCAAACCTCCTCACTCAGTCCAATTCTTCCCAAAAAACACTAAAAAAAACCCACCAAGGTGGCCATCTTTATGCTAATAACTCTTAAAGAATCAGAATCGAGCTGGAAGAGACCATTGAGGTCTTCCAGTCCAGCCCCCTGCTCAAGCAGGAGACGGGACAATGTTAAATTACCTTGCAGGACCCCTTTGTGCTCTCGAAACTTGGTTGCTTTCTTGCAGACGTTTCATTACCAAACTAGGTAATCTCATCAATGCAGTAAAATTGTCTTGGTCCAGTTCCGAAAAAAAAACAGATATTCCTTGAATTACAACCACAACCAAGTCCAAAATTTCTGTTGGATAAACTGAGACATTTGTTAAGTGAGTTAAGTGCCTGATTTTATAACCTTTCTTGCCACAGCTGTTAAGTGAATCACTTCAGTTGTTAATAGCATGGTTGTTGAGCGAATCTTCCTTCCCCATGGACTTGGCTTGTCAAAAGGTTGCAAAAGGGGATTGTGTGACCCCAGAACACGGCGACTGTCATAAATACACACCAGTTGCCAAGCGTCTTGAATTTTGATCTCGTGACCACGGGGATGCTGCAGTGGTCGTTAAGTGTGAACAACGATTATAAGTCACTCCCCCCGCCCCCGGTGCCATTGTAACATCAAATGGCCACTAAACAAATGGCTATAAGTTGAGGACTGTCCATATCAGAAGTTATATGTCAACGGGATCCATTCTTCCTCCTGCCAGACAATCTCATTAAAAATACAATAAAATTAAGTGCTCTTTTTTTTTTTTTAAAGGAAAACATAAAAGCAGCTTCGCTGTTTTCCTGTTTGATTGTTAGCCAGTGTTTCCATGACACTGAAGGAAAAGCCAAGATAAATATTTAATTATGGAAACAAACCTGATAGTTAAAACTTGAAAACAAAGGTGGGAAGGGGTGAACACAAAAGTAGGACACCACATCATTTGCAAAAAGGAACAACAGCCGCATTTCCTAGGGAAGGGATTATTTTGCTAACAAGAGTTAAATGAGCATTGATGCCTTTCTCACCATCGAAATAGGAACTGGAGGCTAATATTAGGAAAACCAAAGGAGTAGATTACTTGAAAAACACGGATTAATTAAGGGATTTTGTTTTAATCTGGATGTAAAGAAATATATATTTTTGCAGGAGGAACAAAATGCAAGGAATACGCTATGCAAGATATAAAACTGGCATTATACCCACCTAGGGCCAACCTAGCTACTCATATGGTGCCTAGGAATGTTTTATTCTAAACATGGTTTGTTTAAGCAATCACATTAGCTTGATTCCCAAAGAATCAAGAGGTGACATGATAGCGGTGTTCCAATATTTGAGGGGCTGCCACAAAGAAGAAGGAGTCAAGCTATTCTCCAGAGCACCGGAAGGCAGGATAAGAAGAAATGGGTGGAAACCAATCAAGGAGAGAAGCAACTTAGAACTAAGGCCGGAATTCCTGACAGTGAGAACATGGTAGAACGACTTGCCTCCAGAGATTGTGAATGCTCCATCACTGGAGGTTTTCAAGAAGAGATTGAACAACTACTTGTCAGAAATGGTCTAGGGTTTCCTGCTTGAGCAGGGCGTTGGACTAGAAGACCTCCAAGGTTCTTTCCAACTCTTGTTATTCTTCATTCTAGGATTACCTCCTCTGGTCTGTTTCCTGTCTAGTCTACCTGGGAAAGCATGACAGGTGCTTATAGGAAAACCTGTCTTTAGCGTTAATGAACATCTCCCCTCAATTAGTCCGTTAAAGGGAAACCTCACGGTGTGCAACATACATTTTTCAATTAATCATGCAGTGAACCGAGGTCAAAAGTGAGCCCCACGTAGCAGATTTGATGGGCTGATAGAAAGGAAGAGGGAGAGGAGAGGCGGTTTAAAAACATAGGACTTCCAAGGTGCCTTCAAATTCTCTGTTATTCCGTATAGCTGGATGGATTGAAGTTACTCCAGAACCTATTCAAGAAAAACGCTAATGAAGTTTAGCTTCTTGGAGCAAATGAAAATGTTGGGTTCTAACTTAACTCAGTTAAGTCTCCTGGATAATTTCAGCTTAGAATAACAAAGTTGGAAGGGATCCTGGAGGTCTTCTAATCCAACCCTTTGCTCAAGCAAGAGACAGTGCACCATTATGGACAAATGACTGTCTACTCTCTTCTTGAAAACATCCAGCGATGGGCCACCAACAACTTCCTTCCACTGATTAATTGTTCCAACTCTCAGGAAATTTCTCCTTAGTTCTAGGTTGGTCTTCCCCTTGGTTAGTTTCTATCTTGTATAACCTTGATAACAAAGAACATGTATTTATTTATAGGAAGCCGTTGCAAGTTTCCCCCCCAGCTTTTCTGCTCTTCGGTGATGTGCTTAGTTGAGGTGGCCTTTGATAACATCTGGGCTTTAAATAACATTTAATTTTATAGGAACGTAAATAGCCAAAAAACCCTAAAGTACAACATGGTGATTGTAGACGCTGCATTTCATTGTCTTTACAAGCTGCCTTCTCTCTCTTTTTTTTCTTCAGAGCCTGAATGGATTCGCCGATATTTCCACTAAAGTCCAACTTTTAAGGCACCATTAAGAAGGAGAAGAACGGAGGAGAAGGAAGAGAAGGGGAAGGAGAATTCAGATAAACGAAGGTATGTTACATTTTTAATTTTCAAAAGTTGCCTCAATAACGCTGTTTGAGGAATAAGCCAGCAGACGCTGGAAGCGAGAGAAATACAGATATGAATTATGTCAGGTTTTGTGTCTCTGTGTGTGTGTGTTTTTCTCTCTGACACTTTCACACACTTTTTCTATACAGCCGCAGGCTTGGAAATGCTTCCGAATTCATTAATTTTGGACTGAAAGCATGCCTTTGCAAAGAAGGACGAAAGCCTAGCTAACTTGTTTCAAGCCATCCTAAACGCAGAGCTTGAACTGGTAGTGTGCCCTTAACTGCCTGTTTTCTGCAACCGCAAATCTTGTGATTTCTTTTTCCAAGGAAGACTTAGCTTGTGGGCAATTTTGCCCCAGAGCTAAAAGAATTAAGGATTGGCTTCGGGTATTTTGGAAGCCTTAAGGAGGGAATCTGCTCTCTAGTTTAAGGAGTTAGTGTGCCAAAACTTGCTGGAATTTTTTTCTCATCATGGTTTCTAAGCTGTATTTGTGGTTGACTGAGAAAAAACACTAGGATGATGTATAGCCTCGGCTGTGTTCAATAGAAGCTGGTTCTGCAAAGAAAAAAGAAAAAAAAATGCAGATGTTACATTTGGTGGCATCAAGAGAGACAATGGTTCCTTTGCAGCAAAAAGTCGTTGCCAAACACAGTGAAATAAAGCAAAAGAGAGAAAGGGAGGAGGAAGGAGGTGGAGGAAGAGGAGAAGAACTTGGAAATGTATGGATAAAATATTTCTGGTTTTGCTTTGGGTTGTGTATGCTCTCTTATGTGTGGGCTTCAGTCAAGAGGAACGAGCATAGAACACATTCACGAACAGTGCAGAATCGAGGAAGAATTGCCAGCACAAAAGCTAAAATCCAGATGTAATAGAAAAATAAGAGAGGCTTAAAAGAAGGCAGCCTTACAAAAAGCCAAGAGTGCAATTCTGGGAAGGCGTGTGGATAACCTTGGACTTAAGAGTCAAGCTGCATTGAATTTCATGGCTAATTAAGTCCAAGGCTCCTGTTCTTTCTCCTCTTTTTGCCTCCTCAAAAACCAAAGGAAAAGTGGAAACCTCGGAAGAGGAAGTTAAGACGGGCAGTCAGCTTCCCATATTGAGTGACAATCTTGGGGTGAAAGAAGCCAGAATTGGCAGCATTTTCACACATTGTGGTGAAGCAGGTTGCCAAAGCTGCTAAGACATGCTTTGCCTTACATTCCTCTGTGCGCACTCTTAACAGAATAACAAGAGTTGGAAGGGACCTTGGAGGTCTTCTAGTCCAACCCTCTGCTCAAGCAGGAAACCCTATATCATTTCAAACAAACAGTTGTCCAAATTCTTCTTAAATACCTGCAATGATGGAGCACCCACAACTTCTGGAGGCAAGCCATTCCACTGATTAATTGTTCTCACTGTCAGGAAATTTCTCCTTAGTTCTAGATTGCTTCTCTCCTTGATTAGTTTGCATGCATTGCTTCTTGTTCTGCCTTCAGGTGCTTTGGAGAATAGCTTGACCTCCCCTCTTCTTTGGGGCAGCCCCTGAGATATTGAAACACTGCTATCACGTTGTCCCTAGTCCTTCTTTTCATTAAACTAGACCTAACCCAATTCTGTAACCCTTCTTCGTATGTTTTAGCCTTCAATCCCCTAATCATCTTTGCACTCTTTCTAGAGTCTCAACATCTTTTTTTTTTAATATTGTGGCAACCAAAACTGGATGCAAGATTCCAAATGTGGCCTTAACAAGGCATTATAAAGCGGTACTAAAATCTCACATGATCCTGATTCTTTCCCACCGTTAATTCAGCCATTCTTGGCTCCAACTCTCCGTTTCTGGTGGAGGGGTACCCCACCCTACCCCACTGCATGAAGGACTTGATGGGCTTGGCCTTTGTTCTTGCAAATTCAGCCTTTTTTGATGGGCAAGCTTGAGAATGGCTCTTTGAAAGCGCTGGAGTGGTGCGAAGCTCTCTAGGCTTCTTGAGCTGAAAGACAGATGAATTAATCTTGAATAAAGAGGCTATGATCTCGTCAATGGCCCTTCAGTTGTTCACACTGAATAGCTTTGATGCTCGGCTGCGTAATTACTGAATCATCCAGATTATGAAATATAGAGAGAAGTAGATTCCTGTTCAGGTTTTTATGCCGATGGAAACAGAGATGCCTAGCTAATAGGTTGTCCCCATTTCCGTTTCCCTGGAAAAAATTACGTGGATGTAGGCAATGACCAGACTGAGCCCGAGGGAGGGGCCACATGCATCATCAGTCATGAGTCACGCCCACAAGAGATCAAAATCCAGCCCACCTTGAGTTCCTTCTTATCTGAGTTCCTTCTTATCTCCCGCTAATTTCTCTTGACTGTTAGTAGTTCAGATTCTGGTAGAGAGATTAAGTTTGCAATAAACGTTTATACTCATTTGAACTGCCTGAATCATCCAGATTATGAAATATAGACAGAAGTAGAGTCCTGTTTGGGATTTTATGCCTATGGAAGTAGATATTCCTCTCTTTTCCCTTGTATCTAGTGATAGAGGAAACGAGGCTAGCTAATAGATTGTCCCCATTTCTGTTTCCCTGGTAAAATTTACGTGGATGTAGGCAATGAGCAGGCTGAGCCCGAGGGAAGGGTCAAATGCATCATCAGTCATGAGTCACACAACAAAACATGTGGGATAATGTAGAATGAAAAGAAAAGGAGTGTGAAGCAAAACATCTTATGAAAGTACTTTAATAATGTATATGAATATTAGAATTGTATAACTTGGATAATTGTTTATATGTGGTGTAAGAGATAAAAATTATTTTTGAATATATGTTAGGAATGTAGTAACGTAATGAATATAAGAAATGAAGGATTAGAGAAAATATTATATACATAAAAAATGTGATTACTAACGAAAAGCTAGAGAGAGATCATGATTGATATATTGGACTATTGAATAATGAAAAAAAGGAAAGATCGCGTTTTTGATTATCAGAATGATAGGGGAAAGGGAAAAAAAGAGGGCTAAAATAGAAGTAGAAATATGAGGGGAAAATAGTAAAAACAGATATTAAGATGATATGAAGTATGGTAGAATTATGAGAAGGTTTAGAGTTGAAAGCTGACAATAGAAATTATATGTTAGCAAAATCAAAAAATGAAAATGGACTGTAATTATTAAGAATAATATTGTTATGATTATCTATATTGAAATGTATGAAACCCAGGAATCAAATCATTCACGAAATGAGATATACAAAAATAAAAAACTTTTTAAAAACCAAGAAATATCATTGTCTAGTTTGAATGTATACATATACATGGCAGGGAAAAAAGAAATCTGAGAGTTTACAAGCTGTTACAGAATCTAATAATCCTGCTAGAAAAACCTCCTCCCAGAGGGGAGCAACAGAAACAGATTCTAAAGTGGATGTGTAGCGTGTCCTAACAATGCTTCGAGCTCTAAGCACATAGCGCTTATAAGCAGTATCCTGAATGACAGGACATGAGCTTCCTATAATCTTTTCAGCTATCCTTACCACTCTCTGAAGGGACCTTCTATTTGCTACCACCAAAGCAAACAGCAGTGCAGTTTGTTAAAACGCTCTCAATTGTGCCTCTGGGGAAAGTGGCCAGGAGAAAAATGTGCTCCTGATCTGACGCAGGAAATGCAGACACTGGTTTGCACGTTCACTAAAGGTAATGTATGAAGGACCTGCCCTAATTCAACATATAGTTAAAAATGGCAGGCGGGAAGTTTATATTGTCAGATTTTCAAAACTATGTTAATGTGTCCGTATGACAGTAGCTTTAGGTCATCTATTTGTGTTTCCTGTCTGGTTTACTCAGGGAGGCCCGACCAAAGGAAGCAACAGCAAACCACTCTTGAAAAATCTTGCCAAGAAAACTGCAGGAATTATTTATGTATGTATGCATGCATGCATGTATGATGTATGTATAATGTACCAATATATAAACATGTACATATTCATATATATACATGGAACGTACACATACACAGAGTGCCTCTCAATCACAGTGAAGTGGGGAGCAGATTTTCTCCTCCTCAAATGGGCCTTAACAGCAACATTTGTGTTTGCAAAGCAAAAAACCACGGAAGAGCCCCCAAAACAATGCATGATCGTACCTAGATTCTGCAGAAAGTCTTTTATTTCAAGGCAGGAAGGACTTGAAACACGTTCTCTCCCCTTCTGGATTAGCTGAAACTCCTTCTGAAAGGAAAGCAGGTACGTTCATCAACGGAACAGTAGGAACACAAGCAGAGCTGGGGGGAAAAGTCAGAACTTCCTGAACACCTTTCCAGGCAGAGCAACAGCATCCCAGCACATCCATTGCTTGGAGGCAGTTTTGCTACAGCAGCGGTTCCCAACCTTTCTGGCTTTGCAGATCAGCTGTGGTGGGTGGGAGAGGGGATGGTCCTGCACATGCAACTCCATTTGTGCAAGTGGCAGGCACCAGCCATTCACATAAATGGAGCTGTGCATGTGCTCGCCTGTTGCTTCCATAACTTGGTTCCAAACCGGGCTCAGATTCCTCTGCTAGAGAGTCACAAGCTGCCTTCTAAAAGCAACTGACCTCCAACTTCCAACAGCATGAGGGTCTGAGGCTTACCACCCGCCTATAGTTGGAGGGGCAGACTTTTCTCACAAAAATGCATCTCTCAAGGAGCTTTCAGTTTTCTAATATTCTAATACTTTTTGATGGTTTCAAGGAGTGCTGCCCATGTTACTTTCTTGCAGCAACCAAGAAAGCAGCCTTGTGGCTCCTTAAATTCCAACAGATTTATTTCTATAGCATAGCAGCTTCTTTGGGTGAGAGCCCCACTAGACCAGCGGTCCGTGGACTACTGGTGGTCCACGAGAAAATTTTGGTGGTCCGCAGAAAAATTATTTGCATTTTTATATAGCATTAAATGGTGGTCCGCAGGATGTAAAATTATTTAAAATTATGAATTGTGGTCACTGAAAGGTTGGTGACACCTGCAGTAGCATAAGATATTACCTATTTGGAATATATATACAGACACACATAGACATACAAAGGACTGCAGAGAACAAAGACATACTGAAAAGTGGGATTGTTACTGGCTGTCCTGCAGAATGGAGAAGAGAAATGCTGGGACATGAATCTCTGGGGCCCTGAAAAAATAAGCGTGATCTATAAATTCTGTGTATTGAGAGAGACCCTTAATGTCCTTCAACACCCCCACACAGCCCCCCTGTAACACCCGGCTGACAACTATCCGCCATATTACAACTTCTAAGAGCGCATTTCCCAGAGTTTTGGGGATGGAGGGCAGACAAAGGTGCTTTTCAGTGGGGCTGCTCTGGCCTCTTCCTTGTGGGTGGGTGGAAACTTTTAAACACAAGAATAGTTCTGAAAGGCCTTTCCTGAGTCTCTGCTTGGTGCCATCTTGGTTTTTTTCCCTTCTCTTTTCGCCTCCATTTTTCCCCTTCTTTTCTCCCTGGCTGCCTTGTTTTCGTTCTAATTCCTCCCCGGGTGTTTTATGGTGTGTGGGTGTCCGCACGGGAAACCACGGAGAGCCGTTTGCCTTTCGAGGGGCCTAAAAGGATGGCAACTAAACGCGTCAAGAGGAGGAGGAGGAGGAGGAGGTCTCTGGGCGATGAGCCCTTGCAGCCCCCTTTTCCTCCAGGGAAGCCGGCTGCCTGACGGGGGTTGGGGAGCCGCGCTCGGCCCCCTCCAAGCCTTAAGAGCGGCCCCTGCGCTTCTCACCTCTCCCGGCCGCCCCTTTTCTCCGCAGGCGCCTTCCTCGCACCAGCCCGGCCTTTCTAAGGCGCCGCCGCCCCGCATCTCCCGCGGCTCCTCCGGGCGCGACGCTTCTCCCTTCACGGGCGGCCTCCGCAGGTCCCGGCCATGCGGCTCCCGGGGCAGCGCCAAGCCCGGCCTCTCGCCCGCGGCCCCCGGCGCCGCACAAGGGGAGGCCGAGGCGGGGCGCTGGGCAGGCAGGGCGTCCCCGGGACCGGCGGTGTGGAGCTCCCGCCCCGCCGAGGACATGCGGCGTCAGGCTGAGGCGGCGGGCGGAGGCGTGGCCACTCCTGGACGGAGAGGCGGCTGTTAGGCGGGGACGTGGCGGCGCCGGACCCACGCGAGGCCTCCGGAGCCCTCCTGGGCCCCGGGAAAAGCCCCGGCGGGTGAGGCGCGGCGGCTACCTCGGCGGGCGGCAGGCCGCGGCCCAGTGCGCCGGCTCCGGCATCGCGCCGCTCTCGCTCTCCGCTGGGGGCTGCCGCTCTATGGTCGCGTCCTTCCTCATCCGGGCACTGTCCCCGGGACCATAGAGAGGCGAGGGGCGGTTTCCGGGCGCGGACTTCCGGAGGACCCCCACCAGGCGAAGGCCGCGCCGGGTGAGTTGCTGAGGAAACGGCTCCGCGCGCCGGTCCCGCTCCGCACCCAGGCGGGGAGGCGGAGGCGGAGGCAGGAGCCGCGACCGCCCTCCCCTCCCCCCCCCGTCTCGGCGGCCTCGCGAGTAGAAAGCGAGCGCGGCTGGAACCAGGCGCTTCCTTTAGGCCTCTCGCCCTGCGCGGCGGCTTTTCTGCGCGCCTCTCCTGGGGAGGCCCAGGCCCTTGGCCGCAAGGAGGAGCAGAAAGCGGCGCCTTCCAGGGTCTCCCTCCGCGGTAGAAGCGGGGCCCCCGGTCTGTCTGCCCGGCTCTGGTGCCCGAGAGGAAGATCCAGGACAGGGAGCGAGGAGGAGGAGGATGGACGCAGGTGGCCCCCAGATTCCAAGGCCGGGACCGCGTTTTGCAGCCCGTGGGACGCTCTGGGGGCTCCTTTTGAGGCCCCCAAAGACAAAGCCTGAGCTGTGGCGGCGTTTAGATGGGGCCACAGGCAGCTGGTGGGCTTTTTCTAGGCAAGAGGACTAACACACGAGCCCCAACTTCCATTGGTGGTCAGAAAAGCCGGTCCCTTCAAGGCTGGGCTCGCGTGGCCTTCAGGAGGCTCCCCCACCTGTGAAGGTTGCTGGAGGGACCTTAGAGCTCTGGATTAGTTAGCAAGAGCCCTTGGACTTCCATACCGCTTCACAGTCCTTTACCGCCCTTTCAGAGTCAGCCTCTCGACCCCAACAATCCGGGTCCACCTCGGAAGGCTGAGTCAACCTTGAGAGGGTCGGGATCGAACTGCTGGCAGTCAGCAGAAACAGCCTGCAGTGCTGCATTCTAACCACTGCACCACCGAGGCTCATTTACGTGATCCTCCTCCCTGCAAAGCGGAATCCTGGGGGCAAAAGCTTCCTTTTCCTTCAAAATAAGCTGTTTTATCACAAAATGCGCATTGCAGCCTGGCCAAAGGAAATCAAATGTGGATTTCCAAAATGGGCTGTGCTGTCCATAAACGCAATGTTATAAAAATCTGGACTAAGATCAAGCAGAGGATCTTAAGACTTTGACATGCAGAGGGCTGGTCTGCCTTGGTGGGTGAGATATCGGTTGCTCACCTCTCCCAATTCCTTTTCCTCACCTCTTGTGCCCTCATAGGTAAGGGCACTTCCTTACACTGGGCCATGTAGATGCCCTGTCCTGAGATTCAGTAATATCCCTGCTAACCTTATTTGGGATGTGTGGGTATTGACATTGAACCAGCTGCACACATGTTCAGTTGAATTGTCCAAAAGACCATTGTTAGAGGGCAGATTAGCTCCAAGTGTAAAACATTTGAGTTGGTCCTAATGGGCAGTTAAATCATCACTGTTATGAAGTTTCCCAAAAAAGTGATCAAATTTTCTGCTTGTGGAAATGGATCAGAACAAGCCATTTGATCAGAACAAAATCTAATTAGGTGTATCTGTTAGAAAAAAGATTTTTATATTGGATGTTTTGTATTTTAATTATTTTTTTAGTCTATGACCGTACAGAAATAAACAATATATAAAGCTGTTGGCACCTGTGATTTTATTTTGCTTTGCTTTGGCTTCCTCACAGCATACAATGGAAGAGGAATAGCTTCTCATGTGTTACTTGCTTTTGTTCTGCGGAAAGTAGAAAGTTGCCTAATGCCTGATTTCTAATAATCAAGAGGAACAAGAATTTGGAAATCAAGATGAGAACCAACAAAGTTTACAAGCTTGTCATACACAAGAAAGGCTTCGGAAGCAGCGGTTAGTAGCCTCATTGAATGCGGCTGGGCCTTGGGGTGCCCTGAAGGTGCAGGAAAACACTAATAAACCTTTTGCCTCTTGGGTGCAGAATCTTCCAAGCTGTGCAACAAGGCCTTTTAAGGCAAATTTGAGGTTCCCAGCTTAATGGTAATGATAACACTTCCTTGTAAAGCAGTCTGGAAAAAATTGCAGTCTGTTCACTGGGACATTATCCCTAATAAGGTTGCTTAAGATGTTAAAATCATTTATGTTTATAACCGACCAACTTTATAATGAGTTCCAACACATGCAGGGAGGCTAAGACATGCCTGCTTAGTTTATTCTTTGGATGAGGTTTGGATTTGAAGTGAACGCCCCAGCTCTCTGTTGCGATGCTTTCTCAATTTAAAAACTCTGTTATGGCTGCCTCTTTCCTATCTAAGCTTCATGAATTGAAAGCGTGAATTTAGCAAGGGTGGGGAGGAAAGAGGAAAAAATTGAACTGTAAGGAAGAAGAGGAGGGGGATGGAAGCCCAGCTGAGCCTTGTGAAAAGCTCCAGCCAGCCAAGGTCAACTATACGGAGAGCTGGGAACTGAGAACCTGTTTCCTGAACAATATACAAACACCTTTGCAGATAACCTGGGGTGGGTAGTTTTGAGAGGAAAAATTATTTTGTATTGTTTGAACAGAAAAATCTCACATTCATCTTACGTTTCTTCTGTAACCACCTAAGCTTTAGTACAGTATATTCTTGGCAAAAGCAAATGGCCAGGAGTCTTTCTTTGCTAGATGACTGAGTGGGACGGTTGACACACTAGGTTTTCCGTGTATTTCCCTCACCCATCTCAGGCACATCCCATCTCAGGATTCTCAGCTTTGGTGGCATTGAGGATAACTTTGGAACTGCTATGAAAGTTGCTCTAAACTACAAACATCTACAAGGGTTCTTTTCCAACTCTTTCCTTTTCAGATGATGAACTTATGGTGAACCCCAAAGTATTTCTTCAGATCAAGTTGGGAGATATAGTGGAAATAGCACACCCCAATGATGAATACAGGTGACTCTCCTTGTGGATGGATCTGTTTTGGGACATAATGCATGATAAGAGGGAGGGGGCGTCCCAGAACTTTGCAACGGGGAGATAGAAAGGCCTCGGCATCACAAGCTGAACTGGTATTTTTGATTTAGCTGGAGAAAAATGGAAGCTGCTGGGAAGTCAGAGTGGGCCAGTCAGAGAGAGAAGACCTTGTCACTGTTGCTTTGTTTCAAAAGCCTGCTTCCATTTGGGGTTCTTGCTGGTATAGAAAACATCAGTATGTAATAATAGGTCTATTAACAAACTTGTAGAAACCATGAACATAAAATGAAAAACCCTAAAAAGCTTGTGGGAAACAAAATGTTCCTAATTGGTGATCAGTAGGACTGCTTTGGGAGGTTTACTTGGCCAGAGGCATGAGGAATTTGAAATTCTTAAGAATCTTCTTGACTGACGTGCTTTTCGGTTGCTGGAGAGATCCTGTCCCTGATTGTCACTCTTGCTTTCCAGTCCACTCCTCCTGCAAGTGAAGTCGCTCAAGGAAGACTTACAGAAAGGTGGGGTTTCTCTCTCTCTATTGAAAACTGCCAGTGATGCTCTGGCAACCGCCAGTTCTCATTAACCACTGGGGTGAAATCCAGCAGGTTCTGACAGGTTTTGGAGAACCGGTAGCGGAAATTTTGAGCAGTTTGGTGAATCGGCAAATACCACCTCTGGCTGGCCCCATGAGTGGGGAGGGAATGGGGATTTGGCAATATCCTTCGCCTACCACGCCCACCAAGCCACACCCACAGAACTGGTAGTAAAAAAAAATGGATTTCACCACTGCAATAACCCACTAACCAGAGAGAGCAATTTATTATATATTCATCTGATTTCTGTTCCCCCTTTTCTGCAGAAGCTCAAAATAAAGCCTATGCCCTTGCCTTCCACATTTCAACACACAGTGCTGACCCTACCAATGAAATAGATTAGATGGGACTAGCTCAGGCCCGGCTATGAGCTTCCAAGGCTGCGTGTAGAGGATTGTTCATAGGCAAAGAGAGGAACTGGTCCATGCCATTAGCTTAAAACTGAGATTGGTCCTTAAGCGGTTTGCACAAATTTGTCAGTCGGTGGGACTTGCACTAGAAAGAAATCTCAGTAAAGCAGAGGCAGCCAAGATTATCATCCCACTCTAAGGGTCTGGATCAGGCATGTCCAGCCCGTGTGGTCTGTGGGCCACATGTGGCCGTGGACAGCTAGTAATGTGGCCCCACAAGATCATAAACGTTTAACATTGTTATGTGATTTATATATATTAACTATATTATATATTTTATATGCGGCCCAAGACAGCTGCTCTTCACTCAGGTAAGCCAAAAGGTTGGACACCTGTGGTGCAGAGTATAATATTTGCAAAGATCTAGTTTTGGGAGATCGGAAAGAAATCGGGGTTTTTTTCTTCCAGTCCTAATGAGTCCAAGAGTGGCCCTGAGCTCCAAAGGCCAGTCTTTCATCCCCAGTCAGTTGCTTGCAGTGAGACGTGAGCCTCACTTGGCTAAGTCACTGGATATAGCTTGAAAGAAATACTGCTGGGGTAGCCTTCTCGTAATCCAAGACAAATGGGAATTTGCACAGTTCTGCATGGAAGAACCTTGACTCTCTGATCACTGTAGAATTTAGATGGGACTGATGACATTTTTTGACTGGGGCGGGGGGCGTCACGCTGGGAACATTTAGATCCTATTGCAAGATGGCAGTTGGTGAGATTTTGCATCTGGTTTGCTGCCAGCACTACCAGCCCAAAAGCATCATTTCACCAGTTGTCTGGAGCCTATGAGAGCGCTTCTGAAACACAGCTCAGGATTGGAACCAGCCATTGCAATTTCTAAGCAAGCATTGGAATTACTCTGATTGAAGCAGGTGACGCTGGAGGCTGTTGCTTTGCTCTAAATAGGCCCAAAAAGAGAAGTCAGATGAACAGGGAATGAGGCAGACCCCGAAGCAGGTATCTAGGCCCAGCATCACCCCTTGATGAGGACCCCAGAGTAATGTCAGTGTTTTTTGTCATTAAGTGTTGCTTTGGCTGCTTGCTCATGACTGTCAGTCATTGCTCGGTGGACTAGCTCTTTATACCCTGATAGGTAAGTCAGTTCCTCTGATGTAATAGCAATAGCCCTTAGACTTATATACCACTGCACAGTGCTTTACAGCCCTCTAAGTGGTTTAGAGTTAGCCTGTTGCCCCCAACAATCTAGGTCCTCATTTTACCCACCATGGAAGGACGGAAGGCTGAGTCAACCTTGAGCCTGGTGGGATTTGAACTGCCAAATTGCCGGCAGTCAGCAGACGTCGTCTGCAGTACTGCATTCTAACTGCGCCACCGAGGCTCAATGTTTCGCAACCCTAGCAAGTTTAAGATGTGTAGAACTCCCAGAATTCTACAGTATGGACTTGGGGAGGGAAATTCTGGGAGTTGAA
>JANHFK010008631.1:23088-42149 GCA_036250565.1 Sibynophis collaris | reverse complement strand
ACAATCCTTCACCGTTTCCCTCTCTGAATCCTTTTCTAATAACGCCATGTACAACCTTTTTATATGATTTTGGCCTTAGGTAAAGAGTTTTTTTTAATGAAATATGGGCTGAAAATGGGATAATAATAAGCCAACTTTTTAAATGTATCTTCAAGACATTTTTTAAGATCCAAAAGGAATATTAGTCTACCAAAAATGATAAATGACAACATATGTTCAATTAAAACATTTGCTATGTTCTGGATTTGGTTCAGAGATACTGATGGCCTCAATAATTAAATTAAATTAAAACTACATTAATTTACGTATATTAAATAAAGTTACTTTAAAGCTTAATCCACTAATTCAATTGCATTCACATCTAAAATTTGAAATTTATACTATTTATGAAGATCTTTTGATCTGTTAAGCCTCGGTTGTAACAAAAACAGTTTGGGTTATTTATTTCCTTTTCATTTTTGTATTTTATGAATCTTGTATCTTTTTTCTGTCAAAGCATTAAACCTATTTTTTTTAAAAGAAGACCTCATTAATTTCTATTGCAATTTTCATGCTGGACAAATACTATTTTTTCTGGTTGATCTAATTCAATTTGTCTCTTTAGTTGAGGATTAATTTGTTTAATTAATTAATTAGTTTCTTGATATCCTTCAGGTTTGTTTGGATAATACGATAACCACTGAAAAAGAACTTGACACTGTTGAAGTGTTGAAGGCTATACAAAAAGCAAAAGATGTAAAATACAAAATGAGTAATTCTGATAAGAAGGTAAGACACATGAATAGACTATTTTAACTGTCATCTCTAAAATATAACACTAAAACATATTTACAATTTTTGAGGCTAGCATCTTTCTTCCAAACTGAGATTTTATTAGCCTACTGCACTCACAAGGAAGAAATTAACTGTAATTTAAAATGTCATTTGAATAAACTCTAAACTGTTAGATTAATCATGGTTTGTCCATGCCGGATTAAGTCACTAAACTATAATACAGACATGAAATTAAAATTTCTGAGTTCCTCCCAGGTCCAGTAAAATAGGCAGATGAGATATGAGGCAACCAAGTTTTAGTTTCATTATAACATATAGTAATTTAACTTTATGTAATAGTATTAATAATGTTTGTTTATTAAATTTATGTACCACCCATCTCATCAGTTTAAAAAATATATAATATAATAGAAGTAGCCCTTGCTTAATGGGCACAGTTGGGAGCAGCAAATCCATTGTTGGGCAATTCAGTCATTAAGCAAGACATCATGTGACTGTGAAAGATTTTACGATATCACTTCCTATGATGTTAAATGAAAACTGCCTGTGTTAAATCACTCCAAAATACTCTATCCATGGCAATTGCAATAGCACTTAGATATATACTGCCCCATCGTGCTTTACAGCACTGTCTGGGTGGTTTACAATGTCAGGATATTGCCCCCAATAATATTATTATTTGTTTGTATGTCAGCCCTTGTTTTTATTTGAAAGGGCAGCTTTGTAACCTTTGTTCCTAGCCCTTCTGTTGTTATTTTTTTCTTAGATCCCTGAAGATTCCAAGCTTTCTGCCACCAGTTCAAAATCAAACTGTTCTTCTCTTTCTGTCCATCCTTCCTCTCCTTCTCTGCCACGTCCTGTCAGCTCCAGTCAAGGTAATCATGTATGTATCATGCTGCTAGGCTGAGCCTCTTGGTTCTGCCTTTGTAGGCTGCATTGATATACATGAATTTATCTGCCGGTATATAGAAATGGGATTTGGCAGCCACAGTAGAAAAAACAATTTCTATGCCAATTATGTAGTTTTCAGTGTTAATAATATTAAAAGATATATAACCATGAACAGTTATTTTACTATGGAAGTTTTAATTTGTTAATATAAACTGCTGTTGCTAGCTGTGTGAAATCTGAGCAGATTATAGTGATACAGAAGTCAAATATGTTGCTGTGTTCATTTTTATACATTTTTATCTGTTTGCATAAAATCAGGAAGAAACAGAACAGAGTGATGATCTTTTTGCTTCCTTTATTTTAGTATTTAGCTTTATAGCTACATTACAATTCTGCAAAGTGTATTGCCAGAATTATAAATTTGTAAGTAGTAACTTTAAGACAGTAATATAGCTTGAAACAGTAGCTACAGAAAATAAGTTAAATGAGCTGAAAGATGTGTTAAACTATAGTGCTGATATTTGCATAGCTGTTATGTCACCCCTTTGCCAAACATTTAAGATAGGGTTACTGCATATGTGACATCCACAAATTAAATGTGGATTTCTGAATTAATGGTGCCACTATGGGTGGAACTCAGGATCGAAGCTGAGAGTCTGAGTGTGATAATCTTCAATGATTAATTAGTAAATAGAAATAATGGAGGAAATGACAAAGAGGCCCAATATCAATTACTGAGCTAAAATGGAACAAACCAAGATCTGGTGGGATTAATTTTGCTTGCTGAAGCATTCTTCATTATTCTTCTTATTTGAAAAATTGTTTTATAATTAGGGAACATCTGAGGGGCATGTACTTCTGAGTAACATATGTGACCATCTCTAAGGCATTTTCTGCTTTTCTACCGCACAAAATACTTTTAAGTCTAGCTAACTGCAACATTATTATGTATCAGTCTATTTGTACAATGGGTACTACTAGCAGACAAAATATTTTAAATTGGAAATATCCAGAATCTTTATTGGGAAAGTACATAAGATTGCATTTCATCTGCCAAATCCCAGGTTTTTTCAATAGTAATTTATTTCAGTGGGGTAATATTGATAGTACTCTATTGATTCCAGAATATAAGGCTGACTACTGTTCCTTCTCATTTTTATAATTTCAATCTTTATTTTCTGTAAAATACCAATATGATATAATTTCTCCCAAAGCTCAGATGATTTTCCAAGTGTCATAATGAGTAGAATTCAGTAGTATGTTAATGAACACATGAATATACATTTCTATGACTATATATTCTTGGAGACTATCAGTTATAGTACTAAGAACCCATGGAGTGTATGTTTGGGTTCCTGATTTCTGACTCTCTAATCTGGATTAGAAACTTCGAAACCTGCTGATTTGTTGGGATAAATTGTAAAAAGAGCACTGAGATAGAGGTCATTCAGTTCAGTTTTATTTCATAATTGAATACTAGAATTTTTATGACACCATCTGTTTCCACAAAGTATTAATCATATTAGTGGTCATTGAGGGTTTAAAAAAAAAGATGATCCAAGATTTAAATATTTTTACAGAAAACAGAAAATAGTACAAATAATACTTTAACTTCCTATTATCATCAGTTTTTGCAAAACTATACTAGATTATTTTTCTTTTTAACTAATATCTCAGAGCTTCAGATGTTCCCAGTGGAATAAATTATAATACATAAATAACATAGTATGTAATACAATAATAAACCAATACATTTTCAACTTCTTAAGATATGTGTGTATATGTTGTGTATTAATAAAGAGGCAGATATATAAACCACACAAGCTTCCTATTAATAACTAAAATGGTAATATATTCATACATAGTCATATATATACATACACACACACACACACACACACACACATATGAATAATAAGAGAAAACAAATACAATCTATTTGTAGTAATATATTATATTTTTGTTTTGCAATCTTAAACATACTAGGAATACTCTCTCCTAAACAAAGATACTAACTTATTAATTAATAGACACATAATTATGCTGCTATTCTGAGAAGATCTCAGGTCATAGGTGGCAAGAATATTGCAAAGAAATACACTAAAAATACAAATGCTGCATTTTTATTATGTTGCATTTTTACAGCATCTGGAATGACCTGTCTAGTGCTAGAAGATACATTAATTTATTGTGTGCATTTATATTCTATGTTGTGAGCCCTCCAGAGTTATTCTATATAAGATGAGTGGCCATATTGGTCTTTTAATTAAATACATATTCTGCATATCGGTTGAATCTTCTCTGGATGGTAGCATTCTCTCTGGATGAAGCCTAAAATAGTAGGGATCAGCCTGTGATCCACAGGATCTTAAAGTCTCTTTTTTCTTACAAAATTTACCTACAAAAAATGCAAAAAAACTCTATCCCAATCTCAGAGTTGGCATAATGAATTACTTCTCATTAAATGCAATAAGCAGGTTTTAAAAAGGTGAAATACTGCCCTACCATCTTGGTCAATAGTTATGGTTTAAAAAGTTACACTTTCTCTAGCACAGTCTTCCCTCTTTTCTCATCACTTATGCAAGCTGTTATAGGAGTATTTTGACAGTCTTATATGCATGCTGTAAAGTGTGCACACTTTTGCCATGAACAGTTTCCACATTGCTTTTTCTCCAGTCCACTCAGTGATGAGAATGGGAGGTCATCAGCAAAAAATTAGATGCCTCCCTCATTTGACAATGTATAACAGGACATTCTCCAAATGACTTGAGTATGGAATAATACATACTTCCACACTTCACATATTCCAAGTTACATGAAAGACTTTCAAATATAAGTTGCTTAAATTGTTTCTGATAAGGTCTAAATTTATATACACAGATTGATCATATTTATTGTTGTACAAATAAATAAAGTAATTTAGGTGGAGAAAAGATGCCAAAAATTTCACGTGTTTAAATAGATTGGTTACAGGGTAAATTAAGTTGGAATGTTAACTCTGCCACAAATGATGATCTTTACTATTGGAGCAACTTAAAATATAGGATGAATCAAAAAGTACGTTTATAAATAAAATATTCTATTGTTAATAAGTAAACACGCTTCTGTGAAATAGAATATAGTTTGGTATATTTTTTGCGTATTTGTTTAACATTAACTGTTTCTGTTTTGTAGAAATAACACACAAGAAAACAGCCCTAGCTAGCAGTTTCTCATCAAGTAGTTTGACTCCTAAAAGCCATACAGTTACCCAAAGATGCCCTGAAACACCAGACTCATGTAATGCAAGTCAGGTAATGGCAAGTTCAGTTGAAAAATACTTTATACCTTTTAAGATGGGTTTAAATTTCTTGAACTGGTTTTCCTTGGTCTCGTCAAACAAAAGATCAATGGAAGGATTCTGTAAAGTAGGTTCTGGGTAGAGGAGATAACTTTATTTACATAGCATTGACTTTCTATATATTGAATTTGTGACCATTTTGTATCCTGGTTAAAAATACAGATAGTTTTCATTGAGACCACAATTGGGACAGCAACTCAGTTGTGAAGCAACTGTGCTCATAATAATCATTCATAAAATGTATGTGCTGCCTGACTGCAAACAAGTCTAGATGGCTTATAATCATTAAAGCATTTAAAACAAAGAACAGAAAGACAATATATACATATAGCACAAGACAGAAGAATAATGATGCCTAAGAAAATAAACCCAGAATGGAACAGAAAGATCAATTATCTTCTCTTCTCTCCCCCCCTTTTCTTTGAAGGTATCTGCTCCAGATTTGGACTTTTCTGATAAAAGCACACATCGCATGTGGTGAGAGTGCAGTTTCAGTTTGATATTCTCTTCTATCTGATTGAACTCTGACATAATATAAAATGCTTTTTGCTGCCTTATACTTTGAAGAATAAAAAACAATAGCAAAACTCCATGAAATATCTGACTGAGGCATAGCTGTCCTCCTTGCTTTCCCCTTTTTTGCATTACTATAGAAGCCTAGGCAAATCCATAAGGCTTCTGGGTGAATGAGCTTTATGCTTGCAGTTACATTAGATCTATGCCATATGATTCAGTTGTTGAGAAACAAAGCTAGATTTTGAAACTTCTTAAAGTCAATATTTTAAATTAGGTTACTATAGTTTCCTCCTTTCTTTCTGTCTTTCTTTCTTTTTAAAGCTTGGGATATCCAGAAGAAGGACCCGATTCCTTGCCTGACTCCCTTAATACTGTTACTCTGCCTTTCACTTGTATGTCATACGCTACCACAAATCAGGACTTTGTGCAACATCTCTCTACCTTGATTGCAGAGGCCGTGGGAAATGTGCCCCTCTTTTCAGTGGAAACTGAGAACATGGGAGATCTTTTGAGTGATTCTGGAGTTACAGAAACTGAAGATGGCTACTTTGAAATGGGACTTCATGAAGGATATCAGATCTCTAAAGTGGCTCCCACCTCAAGTGGTGTGCAGATGACCCAAGCAAAACAGGATAATATAATCAAAATCCTCTGGAGTTTTTGCATTCAGGCTCATAAAGGACTCAGGCAGTTTGCTTCTTGTTTTGTTTTGGCCAGTAATGTGATAGCTGTATTTGAAATTGTTCAAGATTCCAAAGGAAATTGCCAGCATATACTTTCTGCCTTGAAAGTCGTACTTTGCTTTCCATACTCTGACCTCAGTGAATTTGGTTTTTTAATACCAGAAATATGTTTGATGCTCAACATAAACAATGGAGATACCTGCTTGTTTGTTGTGTCAGACACTCAGAATCTGCAAGATTTCTATTCCTGTTTACACCAGTTTCGCGCTCAGCACTATAAGCCTCCTTTAACAGGTTCTGTACTGTATTGTGGCAAAGCTAGTTTGCAAGAATTTGTCTACCAGCTGATGGGGTTTTATCATATTTCATCTGAAAACACGGAGATAAAAGGTTGTTTCCCAGTTTATCTCTTCTGTCATCATAAAGCTGATGGTCAAAAGGAATTATGTCTGCCAGAACTGGGCAATGATGGTAAAACCTGTTCTAAGCATTGTGGTTGCTCTGCATTTTATTCTGCAATTCACAAATCAGCTGGAGAGAGTCACTGTATGCTGCATCCTTGCTGGATATTTCTTACACCTCACCACCTTCACATAGTTAAAGTTGATTTTAATATACTGCCAGGTAAATTCATGGACTCAGAGAATGCCAGGAACATTTTCAAACTCAACAGAATTCCACTGGCTTCTGTTCTTTTGCATCCCACGTGTTATTCAGTTCAGCAAGAAGGTTCATTTTCAGATGGATACGTCCTGGAATTGATAATTGGCTACAGATTTGTCACAGCAATATTTGTCCTACCTCATGAGAAATTCCATTTTCTGAGAATCTATAGTTTTCTGAGGACCCTTTTGCAAGACATCAAGACCATAATTATTTTCAAAGATGCCAATCATGTAGAATCAGTCAGAAATTCTTTGATGGACAGTTTAAGGCATGGTCCAACTACAAGGTAAGTATATGCATTTTTAAATTAACTATTTAAAATTAACTATTTAAATTAAGTGAGTCAGATGTAGCAATTAAAGGTACTGGATTGGAAACCACAAAACTCTGAATTTTAGTCCTGCCTTATGTTCAGAGCCAATTGAGTGGCTTTGGACCATTCATTTTCTTTCAGCCCTAGGAATAGGGCAATGGTAAAATGCTTGCAAAAATGTTAAGAAAACTACAGGAACTTCTCCGGGCTGGCTTTAAGATATAAGTATTCAAAACATAGAGGTATAATGAGAGTTTTCAGTTATTTGAGTCAAAACAGTAAGTAGCATATATATCTTGAACATGATTCTTGTCACTTATATTAAGTTGTCAGATATTTTAAAAATAGCCTTGGTAAAGGGTTCTAATACCTATAAAGTATATGGAAACTGCTCTATGCAAAATAAACTGATATTTTGAAAGCCATACTATTCTATGAAAGAGTAATAATATGGAATGTTTATAATGCACCTTGTGTTTTATTTGTATTTCTCTCTGATAGTGTGCACTAATCTGTTTTCCAGCTTTTGCAAGCCTCGTTTGCCATCCTCATCTTTGTACCCATCTGAATTTCTGATGCAAAGAATTACTGATGAGAATCAGATACCTCTGCACCTTTCAGTCTCTCCATCTCTTCAATATGTAGCTGGGCTAAAAGAAAAATACATTATGGAATTTTTCCATAACAGCATTGCTGAGGTATTAGTACACAAAAATAAGAGATTCCAGGGGAGAAGCTGTGCTAGTCTGTTTTAATGGCATTTGAAGATCAATAAATTGCCTAGGGGCATCTTGAAGAATCACACATTTACTGAGGTGTTAATGTTTATAGGGAATGGGTTCAAGATATATATTATTTTCATCCAGTCATAGTGTTTGTTGGGATGGTACAGATGGGAATATAGAGTTCATATTGCTAATATTGCCACTTTATAACTGCAGTAATGCAGATTTTAAAAATTGACCTATAATGAAAAGAGCAGGCTAAGCTGCAATCCCTAAAAGTCGGTGTTCAATAAGTATATATTACAATCTGCATTTTTAAAAAGGATGCACTTTGTACTTAAATGCATAAAATAATAGGGATATAATTGGGTCATTGATGAGATACCATAAATATCAAGGTGCATCCCTGAATTGAAAGAGTTAACACACAAATGATGACAATGCTGAAGACAATGCTACAAACATTTAACAAAACTCACATGTTATATAGATAACCTTTAAGCTAGATAAAGGGGAAGGAAGACGAGATAATCTATTTTCATAGTGGAATTTACACTTGCAAAATCCTGATATGCAAAGTAATAATAAAATGTGAATTTTTCCTAGTCAAGTCAAAGAAAATACATCCAAAATTAAACTTAACTAAAAGATTAACTGCGTTGTCAATATTATAGGTCGAAAATGAAGAACTAAGACATCTCATGTGGTCATCTGTTCTGTTTTATAAAGCTCCGGATATGGAAGTGACAGCTTGTGTACTACTTTCAACTAAAGCTATTTACTTCTTGTTGGATGATTCTGTGACGCATTCTAATGATCACCATTTAGGTATGGTAGAACAGGCTGGTTCCTGGCTTTCAAAATGTTTGCAGATTTTTAATCACACTAAGGCCTTTACAAAGGTGCCATAATTTAAAACTCTTGCTTTGTACCTAAGGTATTCCATTATTTTTAAAGGAAACGTTTGAGGAAGCCTCATAGTTGGTGGCATGTTTAGGAGTGACAGGCTTTCCTTATATAGCTTTAACAGAATTATGAGGAGGTGTTTTCAAGGAAAACTACTCAGACAGGAACAGAGTTTTTAATTCTAATTATCCATTAAATTTTCTTTTAAAACTTTCCACAATATTTTTATTTGGTAACGCAGAAAGTAAAGGGTGGTACAAGTGCTGTTACAAGGCAAAATTATATGGGTAAGGAGCAGCCTATTATATTATCGGTGTCAGTGTGCACCCATCTAGTACTGGTTCGTGTTATCTATATGATTCAGATTTAAAAACGTATTCATTAGAGTAATACATAGCTGCACCTTCAATAATGTCTTATTTTAGAAAAAGTTGCCGGATGCAATTATGAACATTAATTTTCTTGATGCCTGAAACTAATTATTTTTAAGGCAATTAGGTATTGACTACTGTACATTCATCATTCACTAGGTTTTTGGGGCACTGATGTCTTGGACTATGAATTCAGCTCTTTCCATCTCACTCCTTGCTTAGTTCTAAAATTAAATGATCTGCATTCAGTGAACATTGGACTTTTTGATCAGTATTTTCGACTTACTGGTAAGTTGTATTGAAATATCTTTCCTTCTTCATTCCTGTGTTTTGTTATCAGCAAACTGTTGATTAGAGGTGAATCCATTCATTATTCCTAGTACAAGACACACTTTATCATGGTTCTTTGCGAGCATTTGAAATAATATGTCATTAGCAAAATTCCTTTCTATGGGTTGTATAAGGAATGCTTCACCTGATGTCCTTCTCCCTAGCACTAGTGTGTAGGAGAGATGGGATTCCCACACCACATGTTACTTTCTGGAAGACTAAAAGGAATAAATGATGGGGGGAAATGAAATAAATTTTATAGTATCCTGAATGTATAACATTGAAATTGAAATATGTGACAGCAGAATCAGTTCTTCCTTTATGAAATAAACCAATCTCAGAAGAGGTAAATAAATCCAGTCTTGGCTATGATTGTGGCTAAGGCTATGGCACTTATTCATTAAATAGTAGATTTTTAAACAGTAATAAGCAAATATTCACTGGAAAAAGAATTTAAAAGATAGAGTTGTTAAACTCTCAATGATTTAAAGCAGAGGAGTCAAACTCAATTTCATTGAGGGACACATCAGGGTTATGTTTGACCATGGGGGGCCGGGGTAGGCGTGGCCAGTTCGACATCACTCATGCGCCTGTGGTGGCCCAAGCGAAAATGGACTCCTGAGTTCCGTTTTCAGTTGCGATGGCCTCCTACAATTCTCTGCCAGTGAAAATGGAGCTCAGGAGAGCCGCACATGACCCTCACGAGCTCTGCCTCCTGAAACCCTCTGCCAGCAAAACTGGAGTTCCGGAGAGCCACACGTGGCCCTCACGAGCTCCGTTCTCAGCTGCAACAGTCTCCGGCAACCCTCTGCCAGCAAAAACAGAGCTTGGGAGGGCAGTTTTTTATGGAATATGTGCCAAATTGAATGAAGAAATGATAATATTTGGAAATTGTTATATTTGTTTCACTTAATATTTTCAATTAAGTAGTATGTGAAATTTATATAAAGGTTCCACAGTATGCATGTGGAAAGCTACCCTAGTTTTGTAATAGTATGAGAAAGAATCTTAGTTTTGTGTCCTTTTCAGGACATTCAGCGGAACATATATTAACCTGCCTAACCAGAGACAGTTATAGTACTCACGCTTTTATCCAGCACCTCATGGCAGTGCTCTCACTCCTTGCAAGGACACCATCACCAGAACCAGTGGATAAGGACTTTTACTCTGAATTTGGGAAGAAAAATACAGGTAAAGTGATTTAGAAATATTTTAACAGGCTAAATTTATATGTTTCATCACACTTCTCTAGGATGATGTTCATTTGATTTGCTAAGATTTTACCTTTTGATGGCAAAGCATCAAGAATAGCATTTTGCATTTGGAATGATACATATTTTTTCTTCCTAACATTTTCCTGCAAGTTTGCTTTTTTAAAATCTCGATAGGAATTGATCAAGCAGCTTGTCACTTGAGCTGACTTTGTGGGCTGAGATGGAGTGACTGGGCCAAAGCCACCCAGTCAGTTTTCATGCCTAAGGTGGAACTAGAACTCACATTCTCCTGGTTTCTAACATGTTGCTTTAACCACTAGAGAAAACTGACTCTCATTTGCAGTGATACATATATTAGTATCTTTTGCTAAAACTAAAGTAGGCAAATCCTGTTGAAGTAAAGACATAGCATCTTGAATGTGCAGCTTAGACAATGACAATTGGGTTGCCTGAGTGAACAGAACAGAATAGAACAAAACAGAATAACAACAGAAAAGAGGAAGGAAGGAAGGAAGGAAGGAAGGAAGGAAGGAAGGAAGGAAGGAAGGAAGGAAATTGATGACATACTAATTGTGCAATTTGTTACTTGATTGGTAGGTACTTGGTGCCTGTTAATACAGGAAAACGAATTAATGTAAATTGGAGTCTCTCTTCTTCCCTGGAGAAGATATTTATTATTCCACATACTTTCTCATGCTTGTCTATTGCTTTTTCCCAGGCACTGAGTCTGATGGCGAAACAAAAAATAAATAAAATGCTGGTTACTTCTCAGTAAAAATGAAAGGGCATAGAATTGACATAAACTGGTTAGCAAAGTCAGGAAATCCTTGTCACACCCACATACCAACAGTATGACAAAGAGTTTTCCACTTCCATGTAATTCATTTTCAATTTGTTCTTATTCATGCGAGCTTTAAGAACTTTAAAAATTAAAGTGATAATACATTCCGACTTTGGAAATCCAATTTCAGTAAGGAACATATTCAGACCTAGAAAATACATTCATTGTTATCAACAGCAAAATCAGCTGCAATTCACATACATTGTAGAGTCAGTGAACCACTCATGGCTCTCAGTGTGGAAGTGCACACGTTTCTTGGACACTTTTCTTTTGCATAGTTTTAAATTACTAATAATTGAAAACAGCAATCAGAATGTTACGTTACACCATTAGAAGGCATTCCCTGTGACCTGGGCGTACCATGCATTTGGTGATTGAGGCACACCTGAGATTTAAATTGGTTTTAAGCAACATTTCTAGTCTTTTCTTTAAAAGAATCAGAAGAAAATGTGCTGAACATCTTGGGTCTGGTCTAAAGAGTTAAAATAGGAAAGGAGGATAGAATCATTTAGTTACTGGATGGAGATGCTATTCTACTTCTCTCCCCATGTTTTGAAAGGATACTTCCTTCACATGCAAAAGTAATCATCTGGCCTAGCTCTTTAACACAATATTATTGCATTTTATCATTTCTTCAGTATTTGCGCTATTCTTTTTAGTCCTAAACTGCATCTGAATGATTGTATTCCCGTAACTTCTGTATTATATAATTCATCAGAAAAGTAGACCAGCCCTAAAAAAAAGGTAAAATTGTAAATAGAAAGTATACCATGTTGAAGCACCAGTCACAAATGAAATGGTGTGGATAAAGGCATGTTTTAGTGTGGCCAACTAAAACAGTGGTAGTAATCAGAAAACAGGGCAGTTTCATTGCATTAAAGCCTAGCATGAATCAGTGTGGTATGGGTATTGCTATATCTGAAATAGTATGCCTTTGCTTTATGTGTCTACTCAGCTACAAAGCTCACTGCATAGCTTTGCACCAATTGCTATCTCTCAGCCATAATGTATCTTACAGTAGTTGTTTTATAAAAGCACATTCAAACCATTTCATAAGAGAAATCTCACAAAGTTTCAATAAAACTTACTCTGCAAGCTTAACTTTCTTTCATGTAAGTATTTCATGACGAATATGCAAGTGAGGTTTTGCTTATTAGATTTATAGCTTGTCGTCTTGTTCAGCAGCATACACAGGATTCCCTTGCCTTTTTCTTTAACAACGATCCTATGAAGTAGAGTGTGAGCTTGCCTCTGTCCAAAAACAGAACAAAGATATGATCAGTCTTATCATAGTCACATGTGGCCTCAGAAAAGCCAGCCATGTATTCCCACTACCCTAACCTATCTTGTCAGTACATATACCTCCGCTTGTCTGGCTATTTGGGATCTTCATAAAAATAAATAGGAAGAACATACCATCCTAAGCAGTTTGAAGAAAGGGCATTAATTAAAAGTACGCTGAAAAATGTGTTTATATTGGATTGCTCAGGTTGCTTCACATGAATTATTTCCGCAAACATCAAAATAATGCACATCTGTTACTGATGTCTTATAGTATATGGAAGTCTAAAATTAAAAGGAAGTTTACCTCATGAATACATGCAACAGGTGAATTTTTTGAGTCATATCTCTGCATGTCATATGGTATCTGTCTTTTTCGCTCTTTATAGTGTGTTTTTAATCATTTCAAATTTTAATTTGAGAACATTTTTTTCAGAAAAAAGTGCTCTGAATTAGTTCTAAAACTAATTATTCAAAATATATGGCATTCTTTATTGTTTCAGGAAAAATGGAAAACTACGAACTGATTCACTCTAGCAGAGTGAGATTCATATATCCCAATGAAGAAGAAATTGGGGACCTTGCTTTTTTGGTTGCTGAGAAGATGAACAGTGTCATGAAATCCCCATCCCTGAATCTACTCCTTTATGTGTTGGCATTTCAGGTCAATATTACAGAAGGGATTGCTCAGGCCTACAGTTCCCTTCAGCCTAAAACACTGATCCTAACTAGCTCAGATTTGTTTCTTTTCAACGAGGACTACATCAGCTACCCACGGCCTGAGTTTGCAAAGGAACCACCAAAGAGAGACAAGTATCAGCTTGCAGATGGAAGAAGAATCCGTGATCTAGATCGGGTGCTCATGGGCTACCAGGCCTATCCTCAGGCACTCACATTTGTTTTTGATGACATTCAGAATCATGATCTCATGCAGAACCTGACCTTGGATCACTTTGGCAATGTCTTCAGTTTTCCTAACGGACAGGCTGCACAAGAGGGTAATGTAAACCAAGAGGTGCTCTGGTGTGTCTTTATCCCAAGTCCTGATAGCCGTGAAAAACTGATCTCACTACTTGCTAGGCAGTGGGAGATACTCTGTGGTAGGGAATTGCCTTTGGAGCTCACCGGATAATCTTGTTGGGTTTAAATATTTTAGCTCATCAGGTCTACCAATTATGAATTAAAGCACAGTACTGACTGAATTAACCCTGGATCAGCATTGTCTTCACAGCAATGTCACATTATATTGGGGTTTTTCCCCCCTACGCTTTGCCATTGGTATTTCTTGTGCAGTGGGGATGGGGGGTGGGATTTACTACACAACTTAAGCTGCTAAATGATTGTCCTGGGATTTTCTAAACTCTGTTTTTATGTAGCAAGTAACATGTTCCAGATTCCTAATTAAGCATTCTAGGCAACTGTATGGAATAAAAGGAGTCAGCTTTCATACTTCCATTTAGGGCTGTTAATGCTTCCACTGTGCTTTTTGTACAATGCTATTCTATACAAATATATATATATATATATATATATGTATCAAAAGTTGTTTGTGCTATATTGTGCAATGTTCTTTGTACAAGATGTACATTGCTTATACTGCTAATAATTATTTAATGATATTTCTTATAATTTTTACATTTTGTCTTTTTATGAAGTATCAATTTTTTAATTTTGTCGGCTAATTGTGAACATGATAGAATTCACTTAATTGAATGTTGATTTTACATGTGATTTAAATTTTGACAAGATCGAACAAAGTTACTGGCTTGATTTCAGCACTGCAGACAGAATGATTGGTCAGGAATGGTAATAATTATTTGATGCCAACAAATATTTGTTGTTAGGAGCACCTTGTTTCTGTTGCCAAATTTCTCAAAAATAATAAACTGAATTTTGACACAACTGTTGTTTACTCACATTTTTAGGATATAATCAGATTCTTAGTAATTTGGTTACAGTGCAAGTCGGAAGGTGGTGAAGTAAATGAAAAGACAAAAGAGACTATGAAAGAATTGATCCAAATCCTGTGCAAAATATTCCAGAATACGTTTGTATAATAGGTGTATAAAAGAACACTTATCATATTATCTCCCTTCTATCCCATTAACCAGCAAATAGCTTGGTTTTCGTCCATTTGCTTTCGTTCAAACTTAAAATCTTAGTGAACTACATTTCATTTTTCAAGAAAAAAGCTTTCTTGTAAGTAGTACTTGCTGGAGAAGATGGGGCTATTACAATCGGGCTTCATTTCTAGGCTTCCAGTAGGTGGCTGTTGCCTCCCGTGGACCAGGTAAAGCCTCTGTTCTGAACTGAAATTGGGAGATTTCAGAATAAGAAGCGGAAAAGTAAGGTAAATGGGTTACAGTTGATTTAAATAGTTCAGTGCCCTCTGGATCGAAATTCGGAATATAAATTGAAAACATTATTAGGAACAACTGCAAAATAATAATTATTTTGTTAGGCTGCAGCTACATACAGGTAGTCCTTGACTTACAACAGTTCGTTTAGTGACTGTTCAGAGTTACAACGGCACTGAAAAAGTGACTTATGACCGTTTCCCACAAGTTACGACCTTTCTAGCCATCCCCATGATCATGTGATCAAAATTCAGATGCTTGGCAATTGGTTCATATTTATGACTGTTGCTGTGACCCAAGGTCATGTGATCACCTTTTGCCATCTTCTGACAAGCAAAGTCAACGGGGAAGCAAGATTCACTTAACAACCAGGTTACTAATTTACTAACGGCAGTGACTCACTTAACAACTGAGGCAAGAAAGGTGGTAAAATGGGGCAAAATTCACTTAAATGTCTCACTTAACAACAGAAATGTGGGGCTCAATTGTCATAGGTCGAGGACTACCTATACTTAAGAGTATAGTGGAGCTTACTTTCGATAAGTTAAATGGGAGCATATGTATCTCTAATTGAGGCCAATACATTTGTCAGAAGTAAATATGCTGCTGCAGCTCAATTGATTTCTGCAAAAAAGCTTCATTCTGAATATTTGGGAATTCAAATTTAAATAAATGTTCCATTTCTAGAGGAGAGGGACTGGCTTTTGATTCAAAACTTCCTTTTTCTGTAAGAGCGAAATAAGCATTCTCATCCAGTAGTCTGGCACATGGGAAAGATTATTCATCAAGCTAGAAAAAATAATAATTTCCAATTCAGAGGGTTTATAAATTCCAGCAGAGGAGTCAAAAATAGCTGCTTTATTGTATTTTTCATTTAAATTTTTCCCTTAATTAAGCAACAGAAAAAGCAAACTAGAACAAAGAAATGCACAAGGGCTTCTCATACATGTTGGTATATATGTAAAGTTTTTACTTGAAGCTTCAGTGAAAGGTTACCAGATTTCATTATAATTATCCACACATAATTGGGGACTGACAACAGAATGAAAAAGTAATGCCTCCACCTCCATATCCTTAGCTTAAATAGTTGCTTTTAACAAATGAAACAGGAAAAGAATTATTAAACTGAACTCTTTTGTTATTTGTATAATTTAGCTGTCTTTAGCTGAAAATACTGGTCAGAATTGAAGTATCAACAATTGTAGTTGTAAATATTGCCAGTAGGTGGCAATGGATAATTATTCTTTACATAGAAAATGGTCTTCCAATATTGCATTCAAAGTAAGTCTCAACATCCATTGAAAACATAATGTGGAGTTGGTTGGCTTTTATCAATTCCAAGGTTTGGAATACCCCATGATATCAACCTGGCATGAGAAAAAGGATCCAAATGAAAATTTCCAGAAACACTATGCCACAATTTTCATATAGGTGGAACAGTGAAAGAAGATATATTTATTATATTTTGAACCCCAAACAGTCTGATTAATTAAAGGTGCTATGTGTGAGTATTCTTAAAGTATTGCTTAAATAAAGCTCCCCAGAGTAGGATAGCTGTCAAATTGTATACATAATGGTATAACTGAAGATTAGGGAAGCTAATTCAAATGACTAACGTATTTTTTTTAACAATAGCTTGGAATCGAAAAAATACATATAGATTTACCTTGCACAGGTAGTCCTCGACTGACAACAGTTTGCTTAGTGATCGAAAATATAACGGCTCTGAAAAAAGTAACTTATGACCGGTCTTTATACTTTTGACCATTGCCATCATGTGATCAAAATTCAGACGCTTGCCAACTGACTCATTTTTATGACGGTTGCAGTGTCTTACCTTTTGCAACCTTCTGACAAGCAAAGGCAATGGGGACGCCAGATTAATTTAGCAACCGTGTTACTAACTTAACAACTGCAGTGATTGACTTAACAAATGTGGCAAGAAAGTTTGTAAAATCGGGCAAAACTCACTTATTAAATGTCTCACTGAGCAAGATAAATTTTGGGCTCAATTGTTGGCGTAAATCGAGGACTATCTTTCCTGATTTAAAAAAAAAAAACTTTTCCCAATATGTATATGGGAGATTATATCCATTCTGAGAGTTTTTGCTAAGGATAAGGCCTAAAGACTCTCTCGTCTATTATCATCCCTCTTTGTATATATTAATCATATATAATATATTTATTTGAAAAATATCCCACAGAATGAGGATACATAAATAGTTAATAAGTTCATTATGTATATAAAAATGTAATTTGGGTGCTTATAGCTATGTGCCTATTGGCTTCAACACTAATTAAAAGTATCCTGCTATTCATCCAAACTTGTTAATCAAATACATCTGAGTTGAAACTGGAGTACAACACTTGAGAAATAAACAGTAATAATTAGCATATAATACCAATGTACTGTACAGCCCAATGAAGTATGCCAAACATCCCTTCACAGATATTAGGATCTTATCTAATGACACAAGCACATCCTAATACATCAGAAATCAAAGGAAACACTGGGCATCCTAATTCAGTATTTTTATAAAGTAACCAGTTGCTGTTTTAAAGGAAACAAAAATCATCATCTTTGGCAACTTAAATTTATCAGATTTAGCTACCCCAACTTAACCAGGGCCCTCACCTTTGAAAATGTTTGCACATTAAAGTTGAGCCTTTATTTTTTGCTAACTGCTTGAAAACCAAGCAAGTATTCCAAACTCAGATTTCAAAGGAGAAGAAGATGTAGATTCAAGGAGAAGCAGTCAGTGGTGAATCCTCCATTAATGCTGCAAAGCAAGCTGTGGGAACATTGTCATCAGAAGTCAAATTCAGTTCAATGATGTCTCTATTTTAAAGTCACTTGGCACAAGATAATCTTAAGAAAATCTATACTTACCTCAGCCTCCCAGATAGTAAGCTTTGAGGTATGGTTGAAATAAGACGGGGGGAAAATTACAGTGAATGTAGGAGAACATTACCAGCGACAGCATTTTATAATACCCATTTTCTAAGTGTTACTACACTTACATCAACAGTTAATTGAAAAGATCAGTGCCTTCCTATCACATAAAAATATAGAAGAGCAGCTGATCTGGAAAAGGTTACTATGAAATAACGGGTTCTCAGGTAAAAAAGAAAAACAGTTATCTTGTGATCATAAACAAATTAGAGATGTGCTGACCCCTGAATGAATCACTAGCTGACAAAGTCACATGTTTTCTCTGAATCATTCCATAGTCTGCTGTATGAAGAAGTTTGGTGTTTTTCTTTCTTTGTTTTTTTTCCTCCTTCCACTTCTAATCAACAGACCTTGCAAACAGGCTCATATGTTCTGCTAGAGCAGTGGATTACTAACCTCTTCCGGACTGAGTGCCCAAAGTGTGAATATGTGCATGTGCAAATGCAAGCGTGCGCCCGAACCTCCCAAATGCAATGCACACAAGCCCCCGCATGCGCCTGTACATGCACATGCATGCATGCTCCCTCATGTGCCCCATCCCCCACGCATGCATGGCCGAGACCTGAAGACCAGCTGGTCAGTGGGAGGCGTATGCGCATGCACGGCAGAGCTGAGCTGAGGTGACGGCTTGTATGCTCACAGAGGGCGCTGCCCTCTATAATGAAATTATTTCATTGTTTTTAATTGTAGCCGCCCTGAGTCCTGCAAAGGAGAAGGGCGGGATAAAAATCGAAATAAATAAATAAAATAAATAAATATAATTTAATTGTATATATACATACATACATGCACCCTGTTTCTCCCAAAATAAGACATCCCCTGTTAATAAGCCCAATCGGGCTTTTGAGCGCATGGCAATAAGGCCAAGCGCTTATTTCAGGGTTCAAAAAAATATAAGAC
>JANHFK010008629.1:39599-50025 GCA_036250565.1 Sibynophis collaris | reverse complement strand
TTCTGGACCATCTGTAGCCTCCGGATCGACCCCAAGGGCAGCCCCACGTAGAGAGCATTGCAGTAATCCAGGCGAGACTTAATTGCATGCGCTCAAAAATGTGATAGGGCTTCTTTTCAAGGTCGATCATCTTTTTGGAGAAACACGGTATCATGTCAGAACAAATAAAAAATCAGACTGGAAGAAACAACTTAGATAACAAATTATGAGTAATTACTATTTTCTTCATTGTATTACCTAAAAATAATTTCAGCAATAAATAGCAGCCATGCAAAGCAACACTCTGGGATTCTGAAATGTATTAAAACAGCAACATTAGACTAACACTGAGAACAAAATACACTATTATCATTGCACATCTTTAACTCTCAAATATGTTTTATTTTTTTGATATAGTAATATTTCTGTGCAATTTTCCTAATCAACATTTTTGTCTTTTTCTTCTTCTATGCACTACTCTAAACTTTTTCAAATATGTTTGGGTTTTCCAAAACAATTTCCTGATTCTGCAAAGAAATATAGACACAAATAGCCTATATGGATTACACGTCCATTCGTTCTCCAACACATTCTGTTCTAAGGATTGTGCCAACTCACTTGAAAAGAATCTTGTGCATAATGTCTTTTAATTGAAAAGACGTCTTTAACAAAACTAAATCCCAAAATTCAAATTTTTATTATTACATTTATATATTACATTTATATACCACCCTTCTCCTTCGCAGGACTCAGGGCTCAGTAATGCTAAATTAGTATTAAAAACAAATATCTCTATAAAAATAATCACAAAAAGCAAAGATAAAATCAAATGATAAACTCAAGATAGCTGCCCATTGCAATATTCCAATGGAACCACAATCAAGGCTGTGTTTTGTAACCTAGATTGGAAAAGGCAAAACCTTGCAAATTTTCTTGAAAGAAAGATGGTTTATAAACTGAATAATAAAATACAAATAAGGATAGAAAGATAAAAAAGCACTCTCCTTTGCTTTTTTTTATATGATCACATTTATTACTGGGTGTTGAAAGCAATTTACAATAAGGTTCAAATGTATTTAAACATATGTTTAAAATATTAGTAAAAGATAAATCCTCTAGTATGTAACCAAACCTCATTTGAAAGATTAAAATTTTTTAGAGTAAAACTATAGTGGAAGTATAACAAAACTTTTGTGACCTTTATGCTCTTGCTAAGATTGAATTTGCAGAAAAGAACTTCAACATTTTACTTGATATTTGAAGGTAGGAAGTGGAACCACTTCTGGAATAATGCAAGTAGCCCTTACAGAAGGTCTTGGCCTCAGTTGGAATGACAAAGCAACCTGAATCAAAGTTTTTTACATCTTTCCAGGACAGAAGACATTCTGTAGAGATCCTTCATGCTGTAGACACCCATTTGAATTTATTAGTTATTAAGGATTGTAAGTATTTGCTATACACCAAATATTGCAATCATTTTGTGCCAAGCTCACCAATTTCGTATTAGGTCTTTCAAACCACAGTAATTTGAGCACATCATTTTAACACAGCCAGAAGGAAATTCATTTATGTTTCTTGCCAAAGACATACAGACAATTCACCTCTTTGCACATGTAGGCACTATTTGGAAGATGAATTGCATTAAAGTTGAGTTCATAAAGGGCACACTGGATTACAGCTCTATATTTAAATTCAAAACTCCAACACACTAAATGATTCAAAACAGTGCAGTCTTGACATTTGAAATAATTATTTAGTCTGTGATATTTAAGCATGCAATAAATCAAAAATGGCAACTGTACTTCTTCTCCAAATTTTTTTCTGTTTTGTTTTCGATGCTTAAATGCACAAGAGATAGACAATGTATTTTATGTTCAGTGACAATTACATTTTGTGAAAGTCCTTAAATCAGAAAGAATGCTTTTCAGATATTTGGAGTTTTTTTCCCCCTCAAAATATATTGCGCAATCTGGAGCAATGTAATCTCAGTGGTAAAGTCAAGTACTTTCCTTTAGCCTCATGTAAACCTTTTCACTATGTACCTTTGTTTATTCTTATTTGGTTCTTTTTCTGAGAGGATAGATATGAAATTCTTGCCCAGTTAGATACAATTTCCATAGGCACACACATAATCATATCAACATATTTGATTGGTAGTAAAAGCATCACTCAAGACAAGGTAGGCCTCAGTACTATTTCATCATTCAGCCTTCTCTTCCTTGTCCTCGTCCTCCTTGTTATCCTCGTCCTCCTCTCTCAAAGAAGTCCTGATTACTTGATGCTGTCACTAAGGACAAGCCAAACTAATTTGAATTGAAGACAATATTGGCAATGATTTGATTTGAAAAAAAAAGGCGTTGAATCAGTAGAGAAATGGAGACAAGGAAAGGCCGAAAACCTGAAATAAATATTTCACAAGATGTATATTTCTAGCCAGGACAACATTTTATTTAGTTCAATTGAATTTAACACCTGGAAAAGCACCTAGGAACAACATTAGGAAATATATTTGAGCTGTTCAGAATTCTATTTGCTGAGAATTTAAAGAACAGTTGCAATGAAAATTAGGTCAATACCAGTTCATGGAACATTCCAAAATAATAGGCTCTCTGTGATTATGATCAGAAGACAATCTAACTTAAGAAAATAAACTCCGATTGCTTTGTTTTTCAAAATATACACATTTTCCTGAGGGTGTCTGAAATGTGGGATTCATTTTTACAACTTAATTGATCAATAGTATTATTAGTATTGTTAAAACTATTCTTATTCTTAGCTAAATTATCTACCTGTGGCAAGTAAGTCTATTGGGTAAGCATATCACCAATTTCATTTGGCAAGATAATTAATCTTTATAATTTAGTAAAGTTCTCCCTCTCTCTCTCTCCCCACTCTCTCCCTTCCCTCCACCTCTCTCTGATTTTTCAATGGTATGAAAGCTTTTCTACTTCATGTAATGGAACTCAACAGGAAGGCTGAAATAATATTTATCCTTGAGCTTAATTCTATTTATAATATTTAATTAGTACAGATTAGCATTGTGATCATCAAATCAATTCCTGAAAGTGTTGCATAGGAGAATCATTGTAATGTAAAGAAAACAGTTTCTTTTGTTTATTCAAGCTGGGTACTCTTCTTTATTAACTCTTTTCTGGGTAAAAGCACAGTTGGAAAATGATTCAGAAGAAGCACACTGCAGCTTGTTGATATGCAACACTTCTTTCTAAAAGCAGCACAACTTGTTTCTGAACAATTTATCTGTTGTAGGAGTCATGTTAAGTGTAATGAGAGGATTCAATGATCTATTTCTTCCAAATCATTTTCAAAGTGTGTACATCCTTACTATTTATTTCCAAACAGGTGTGAGCTAAACCTATTTCATCAAACTATTGTCAGCAATCACATTATCATAATTTCCAACACTCCATGCCACCAGGGATTTAAAGAGTAAGGCCATAGTCAAACAAGAGGATTTCAATTACTTATTTATTTAATTTATTTACAGAATTGATTTATTTATCTCCTAACAAAATGACTCTGGAAAGTTTCTAACATTAAAACATAAAAATCCTAACAAATAATTATCTCTAAAACAATAAAAATAGAAGCAAAAAATTATATAACCTGTCAAACAGTCAGAAGAAATATTCTTCTGGATGCATGCATATACATAGGGTTACACAAATTGTCTGAATAAACCCTCAACCAAACTCAGAGAGCACCAAGGACCTCTCATTTCAAGCAAAGTTTTTTCAGAAGTGGATTGCCATTGTCTCCTTCATAGGCTGGCCCAAGATCAATAATCTGGCTTTGTACCCAAATTGGGTCTAGAAGTCATGGCCTTCTGATGCCTTAGACACTGCATCAAACAAAAACACAAAGGTTACAAACAAACAGGAGAATTTAGTAGTGTGTAGAAAGTATCCTGCTGAGTCATCCTTTCTAAATAACATAATTAGTGCTAGTCGTCATCATAGTAACATCATTAGACTAGTACTGATGATGTTATCTAGTTTGGGTAATGAAACGTCTGCAAGGAAACACCCAAGTTCAGAGAGCACCAAGAATCTCTCACTCCCTGCAACCTTCCTAAAGGAAAATTAGTGGAAAATCCAGCAGAAAGTTGGAAGTCACTCCTGCTTCCCAGCTTTTTTGCCCTCAAATAGTCATTCTTTTTGTTTGCTTAGGTAAGAAAATACTTCTGAAATGATAACCCAACAGGATACAGATTATATAATGCATTCTATATTTGTCTTCATAGAAGCCATCCTTAGATGTTTGTGACTACTTTGGAGGAATTAACGATATCCATAGGCTGTATAGGAAAATATAAAACTAGCATTCGAATAGTCAAGCACAGGGGCTTTGTCTCTTATTCTTACCACATTTTGTACCACAAACAAGCAAATGAATAAAGCCTTAAGACTGAGCTGCCAAGAATGAGTTAATCAAAAATACAGTTGATGTATTTTTCTTTTAAAATATTCCAAACAAGTATATTATTTAGTTGTGAAAAAATATATTTATTTATTTACTTAGCTTCTCCCAAGAATCCTGTCAGGATAGAGGACATTTATTATTTATTATTTCTCTGCTGTGCCTGTTGCCTCTGATAGTGAAAATCATTCCAAGTAGAAGGAAATAAATAAATAAAAGCCAACTGATTAGGAAGGATGGAAGGAAGCAACCGAAAAGGACCCTTTGATAGCTTGCTGAAGGGTCAGCTGCTATAATTTGCAACTCCTCTGCTTCTCTATTTATTTTTCTTCTCATTTTCTCCCTTTTGGTTTCTGTCTAGGAGAAGGTTATATTTTTCTATAATTACTAGAAGCAAACCTTTCTTTGGCAGCATCAGCAATGATTAATCATAGATTTTTATTACAACAGTGATGACTATTCTTTCTTTTTTTAGCATGTTCATATGTATGCATGTGTTGTCTGTGCACTGAAATTCTCTATAGAAAGAGAAACAGAAGAAGGAAAACCACTAATTTTATCTCAGTATGAGAGAGGGGAAGGTCTGCACAAACACACTTAAATCGTTTAGAGGCATTTTTGACATCTCTTTCCTATTTTGTGAAAGTTGTACAGTTCTTGCGAAACTCAAAGGCCATCTAAAGAACAGAAAAAATATCTAGGGCAAGAAGGGAAGGAGAAAAAGATACACCTCTCAAAAAATCTACATCGCCATCTTCCAAATTTTAAATGCTGAGTGAGTTACTTTTGTCATTAAAACCATAAGGAGAGAGAGAAGAGAGAGCGAGAGAGAGAGAGAGAGAGAGAGAGAGAGAGAGAGAGAGAGAGAGAGAGAAAAGAGAAATGTAAAAGGTTGTATTTGTGATTTTTTTTTAAGGGCAAGAAAGACGGCAGCATAAAGGATCAGCCAGGAGTTGAGGTTTAGGCCTTTTTGGCAATAGATTTTTTGGTTATGACTCTTTGCCATGCCCTTTAAATCAAAACAAAATGTCAATAGCCAAGATGGTCTACTTGTACATCCAAAATGGTAACTAGTGATTAGTGGGCGATTCAGTGCTTTCACTCATGGAGTGCATATATTTCAAAAGAACCGCAAGACATAAAAAATGCTGAATGTGATCATCAACCATAAACCTGATCTTTCAGCTCTTTCTGCTACAAGTGGTCCCCTGCTGTGAACCTGAAGCCCATGGAATATCTTGTGGAAATTAAGATTGTTGTCAGGAGTCAGGATGACAAGTGGGATGACAGTCAAACCCAGTTCTCTATTACTTGACCACATTTCCAAAGATTGTGGATTTGATCAATCCAAGTCTGGGATAAGCATCTCTGAGCTGTTAAAAAAAAACCTGGCTCACCAAACAGAGGAAATTAAAACTAAAATAGCCCTGCCATAACATTTTTAGGATTATAGGGAAAATATGCATGCTGCATAATCCACTTTAAGAATGAACTGAACTGAATTTGGAAAGAACAATGTAATGGGTTAATTAATGCATTTAATCAACTAAATACTGAATTGTGGGTTAATGGCCCTTCTTCCTTACACATTCCATTAATCTAGAAGTCTGAAAAGGAGCCAGAACTCTCCCATGACATTAACTCTATCCCCTTTGCAACAGATTCAGTAACAAAAAAAAAATGTGAAGCTCATTTTTCCTTCCTGCTTAATCTAGATAATATGCAGTTTAAGTATTCATATCAAGCAACTCTAGCATCTCTAATAGAAATACTGTGACAACACTTCCTATATTTTGATGTCCCATAATATTCATGAATTTTATATTTCTTTTGTGTTAATATAAGAATCTGTATTCTCAAACATTATAGAAATTAAAATATTAGCAAGTTAAAATTGTCCACTTCCTTCAGCCTTTTCCAAAAATTGTCTTCACCGAGGATTTATGTTTAATCACGCTACGGTATAATCAGAAATAATTTTGCCTTATCATAAAGGTGGGCAAAATGGAGGTCTCCCAGATGCTGTTGATTATCAGGATCTTTTAAGCCAGTCTCTGCTGAAAGGAGCTAGTTGAGGGATTTGGAGTCTAATAATACCTGAAAAACCCCAGCTTCCTCATCTTTAATAGTGAAAATCTTTCCACTCAAGTAATTTGGGACACATAAATGTTCTTAATGCCACCTACCTCCCTGGATAATCCCCGATTAATAATTTTTTTCAGCAAGAATGGAAGAGGGCTGAGGACTGGATGACATGTTTGAAAGTACAATAAGACTTCTGTTTTAAAACAGAGTCATCACTGATTACACTTCAGTGGCTTGGATCCAAATGGGGCATTTCAGATGTAGAAATTAGGTGAGCTTGGATGTAAACTATTCTTCTGTTTACAAATACTTAGCCCCTCCCGATCATATTTATATTTTGCTGGGAAATAAAGCAGCTGAACTTTGTCTTATAAATATATAGATGTGTTTTTGTTTTTGTTTTCTGGTCTAAGAAGGAGTCTTGGCTTGGTAGAATTTTAATACAGCATAAGTAGAACATAAATACAATGAAATAAATAAATAAAATTAATAAAGTATAATTGCAATTAAAATGCAATTAAATCCTGTTTAGTTTTTGTCCGTGTCCACCTACTTTTTAGACAGACTCACAGCATATATTTTAAAATCCAGCAAAGATAGCTCAACTGTAATCTACTTGAACATGCAAACACAATAAAAAGACACGTGGACATTGGCAAGGGAACCGTTTTACAATCAATTTCCCACCCTTTCATTAATAATAATAATAATAAAAAACTAAAAATGAAAATGCCAATGGCTTTTCAAGTAGTGCTATTAACATAAAAGAGTACGACTGGCATGTATATAGACAAACTGACAAAATTGTCATGTTGATTTATTGGATGCTGGCTAAGAATTCCTCGCCTATTTTAAAATGTTCCCATTTGAACCATGAATCCTTGTTTACAGTTTTTCCTCTGTATTATAAACATAATTCATACTCTGACTGCCATTCTTCACATCAAGAAAAATGAAATACATGGGATCTTACCATTCCATATGATTTACAGTTGCTCTGCTAGTAATGGAAAAGTCTAAATAAGGTGTATCTGCTGGCAAAAGCTCTGTTTGGCCAGAAGCTGGTTAAAAGTGCTTCCATTCTTTTGGTTTTCTTTCCTTATTTGAAATAGTTATTGATAAGCTGCCTGGGTAAACTATAGGGCAAAGACATGGGAAACTATAAATATCTTTGTTAAAATACAAACAGACTCCCCCACAGCCATGAAATGTGAACCATTTGCTATGACTTAATTGTCTCATACCCTTCTGCTCCAGAGAATGGAAATTGTACTGCTATTATGATAGATTAATCTTCATTTCACTGCATTCAAATTCAACTTGGTTAATCAATGCTTCTGCGTGATAAAAGAAGAACTTCAGACATCCTGTCTACACTTGTCTCTTTTCCATTAACTATATATTAATGGAGGAGACTTTTAAAAGTTATAGGCATATATCATCAGATGAGATGTCAGAATCAGCCAAATTAGACAATAATCAATGCCAAATAATTGATGGCACTTTCGAGTAAAATTACAGTGCACAGCAAAAGAGTAATTTTTAAAATTAGAAGAGCAAAGAGGACACAGAAATATTAAATGATGAACAGAAATGATGGCTTTGGGCATGAAACATCAATATGGGGGAAAGAACTGGGTTAATTGATGAAGAAGTGCATCTCATTTGCAAAGCTTTACTGGAAAAAAAGACTGCTGGGAAATGGCTTGGAGTTCACCTACCAGCAGCAGCCAATTTTGGTAGGCTGAGGTTTGTTTGTTTATTCATGTCAAAAGTATCACAATTAATGCATACTATATGACATAAAATTTAAAATACAAAATACAAGATTAATATATGTACAAATAAAAAACAGATCTTGCCCAGGAACTAGCAACATTAATTGCATTCTGTTGCATTGCTATGAGCAGGGGTGAAATCCAGTAGGTTCTGACAGGTTCTGGAGAACCGGTAGCAGAAATTTTGAGTAGTTCGGAGAACCGGCAAATGCCATCTCTGGCTGGCCCCAGAGTGGGGTGGGAATGGAGATTTTGCAATATCCTTCCCCCAGGAGTGGGGTGGGAATCGAGATTTTGCAATATCTTTCCCTCAGGAGTGGGGTGGGAATGGGGATTTTGCAATATCATTCCCCCAGGAGTGGGGTGGAGGAATGGGGATTTTGTAGTATCCTCCTGGAGTAGGGTGGGAATGGGGATTTTGTAGTATCCTTCCCCTGGAGTGGGGTGGGAATGGAGATTTTGCAATATCCTTCCCCTGGAGTGGGAAGGGAAGGGAGATTTTGTAGTATCCTTCCCCCAGGAGTGCGGAGGGAATGGAGATTTTGCAGTATCCTTCCCCAGGAGTGGGGAGGGAATGGGGATTTTGTAGTATCCTTCCCCTGCCATGCCCACCAAGCCACACCACGCCTACCAAGCCACACCCACAGAACCGGTAGTAAAAAATTTGGATTTCACCACTGCAACCAACACCTTGAATCCCAACTAGAAAGGAAGCAATGACCAGCGCAACAATCTTAGGAAGGCCTATTGAAGCATGCCCATTGTTGCTTCTGCCACTGTACGCTGGACTAGTTGAAGCTTCTGGGTGGTCTTTCAAGCCCCCCCCCCCTCCATTGATAACAATGGGTTACCTGTCTGCCTTTGCAATAAAGCAGAATGCGTCAGCGTGAAGCAAGCAGCGAGTCCCTACGAAGAGGTTACTCCTTGGATCAAACATCAGGGCGTTGCACAGGCCAGGCGACTTCGAATTCTGATTTTAACCCTGATCTCAAATAAACTATTCTCTCTCAGCCTCGGCTTCTGCACAAAACATCGTATATCACGTAGATGATATAGCCCGCTCAAGAGCGTTCTTTAGATAAGCAACTAAACGCTCAGAGTGGTGATTTAAAGCTAGAAGTAGATTAAAGATGGGTGCCACCGCTGTAATTAAGAGTTTCTCAAATGTGTAAGAACTTGAAGCTGTTTCAAAGTCGCCCACCGAGAGCGATCTCCAAACATAAGCAGCATCTTAGCTAATAATTACGTTCGGTTCTTACTTATGTATACAGGCTTTTATTTACACAGGCTATTAGCGGCTGAGCACCAAAGCTGGTGGCGGAAAGAATGAGGAGGGAGTTAAAAACAAACACAACACTTAAAATGCCTACATTAAACTTGGGAATTAGTCCACAAGCATGTAGTATGTCTGGAGTTCCAGGCTGCGTTAACGGAGGGATAGAACCAAGATCACGCGAAGTGTTAGTACCACTTTGCAAAGCTTTAGTAAGACCACACTTGGAGTAGAGGTAGTCCTCGACTTATAACTGGAAAACCTAATTTTTTTTTGCTGCTAAATGAGATTGCAGTTACGTGAACTTTACCCCGTATTATATAACCTTTCTGACCACAGCTGTTAAGTGAACCACTGCAGTGGTAACCCGGTTGTTAAGTGAATCCAGCCTCTCCCGCATTGATTTTGCAAAAGATCACGTGAACGAAGGACAACGCAACCCTCATAAGTCCCTTGCCAGTTGCCAAGCCTCCCAGTTTTCATCACGTGACCATGGGGATGCGGTAACAGCCATTAAGTGTGAAAAACGATCATGAGTCACTTTTTCAGCGCCGTAACTTCGAACGGTCGCTAAACGAGCTGCTGTAACTCGAGGGCTACCTGTATGGCATATCCAGTTTTGGTCTCCACGATGTGAAAAAGATGTCGGGACTCTAGAAAAAGTGCAGAAAAGAGCAACCAAGAGGATCAGGGGCAGTGGGGAAATCCAATTTTTTTTTTACTACCGGTTCTGTGGGCGTGGCTTGGTGGGTGTGGCAGGGCAAGTATACTGCAAAGTCCCCATTCCCTCCCCACTCCAGGGGAAGGATACTGCCAAATCCCCAGTCCCTCCCCACTCCAGGGGAAGAATACTGCAAAATCCCCATTCCCTCCC
>JANHFK010008629.1:19512-29550 GCA_036250565.1 Sibynophis collaris | reverse complement strand
ATTCACACACAATGGCCCCTGCAACAAGCAGGAGTCCCAGAGCCAAAAAGGTCTCAAAAAGCAACTTTCACACTTTGCACACACACACAACACAACAGCAACACTCACACACAAAATGTCACATACAGCTTTGTGAGATTTGTTTATTTGCGTAGTGAGCAAAACACCACAGGAACACAAAATGTCACAAAGCTGCACAAATATTTTATTTTATTTATATTCTACATAAAAGAAGCTAAATTCAAAACTTCCTACATTAAAAAAAAATACCTAAAAAAACCCCAACTTTTTTTTAAAGCAAAAAAACCACAAAACACTCACCCAATTGAAGGAACAAGGCAAGCAGGCAGGCAGGCAGATTCAGCTGCTCGCTGATAAGATGGATTCAGGCTGCAGCCGTAGGATTGATTGCTGCAAGTGAAGCAAAGCAGGCATTGGGACCCAGCAGCACAGGATTCGGTCCGAAGAGCAAAAGTAAGCAAGCTGGAGGCTGGGGGAGGAGGGGGGGAAGGTAGGTGGTTAGCTAGGTGGCTTAGTGAGGCCAAGCAGGCAAGGGGACCCGGGGAGAGGCACAAGACCAAGCAGGCAAGCCCAGGGACTCGGCAAGAGGCAAGAGGCCAAGCAGGCAAGCCCGGGAACCTGGGGAGAGGAACGAGGCCCGCAAACGATCCCCGGCGGCAGCACAAATTGCGCGAGGCCAGGGATTGGGAAGGGGAGGGTGGCCCGCTAGGCCACCAAAGCCCAAATGATCCCCGGCGGCAGTGCGAACTGCGCAAGGCCAGGGATTGGGATGGGGAGGGTGGCCCGCTAGGCCACCAAAGCCCAAACGATCCCCGGTGGCAGTGTGAACTGTGCGAGGACGGGGATTGGGAAGGGGCGGCGGCCCACTAGGCCACCAAAGCACAAACGATCCCCGGTGGCAGCGCCCCCAAAAGCTACCTTTGTGTTTTTTTAAAAATCAAGCCTTTAACCTCTATGTATAATATTCAATAATGCTGGCAATACAAATATTCAAGACAGAGCAAGAACATACAGGCCCAGTTCCCCCTCTTAAATATCTTGAGAATACATGGGATAAAACATGCCCCAAAGACTTGACAAATATATTTTGAATGGTAATGGCCGTGTGTATGAATTATTCTGGATAAATTCTCCATGATACAGGGTTGATATGTTCCTGTGACATTTGTCAGTAACATTCATTCATACAGTGGTGAAATCCAATTTTTTTTACTATCAGTTCTGTGGGCGTGGCTTGGTGGACATGTTGTGGATTGGTCGGTGTGGCTTGGTGGGCATGGCAGGGGAAGGATACTGCAAAACCTCCATTTCTACCCCACTCCTAGGAGAAGGATATTGCAAAAATCTCCATTCCCACTCCACTCTAGGACCAGCCAGAGGTGGTATTTGCTGGTTCTACGAACTACTCAAAATTTCTGCTACCTGTTCTCCAGAACCTGTCAGAATCTGCTCGATTTCACTCCTGCATTCACAGAACTTTCATCAGTGGAAAACTATCTTGACATGTATTGAAAAAATGAAGACAGTTGACCAAGTGTAAAGGTCTTACATTATATGGAGGTCTGCAAATTGGGCTAAGAAGAATTCCCTTAGATAGCTAGCTCATAAGGTATTTGTAGTGGAGATGGTGGAAAATATTGCCTAATTTATAAATCCTTTATTTTTATTACCATGGTTTTCTCAAAATATTGAATGGAAGAATGAGAATGTGTCAGACCTAGCACTATATTTTGTCATAGGTACTTGAGTAGATTTGTAGTTATTTTACCCAGTAATAATGCTCTCCTCTTTTAATTACTCTTTTCCTTGCAGTTAATAAATATTATTTCTTGGATTCTTAACATATACTTTCTACTGGACAATATTATTTAGCAAATCAAAAATGATGATACAGGCAATGAAATTGGTGGAACAACATTATAGATTTGACATGGGGGATAGTCTACATTATCGTTCCCATTATCATTTAGAACAGCTTCAAAAGATGTGATATGATCTACTCTAATCATGTTCTGTGAGCTAATCTAGTAGGCTTTCAAGATGCAGTTTGCTATTTAGCAACACACTGTTCCCTTAGCAACTGTGGCAAAATGAAGTATAGGTACAAGTACAATTCAGTAATATGAAACAAACTGTTAGGGAGGAAAGGAGGGGATTAGTTTTTCTCATTATACTTTTCTAAGACACGATGTGTCTCCGCTGTCTGAAAGCAAAATATCATTTATTTCACGTGGAAGATAGGTTTTATATTTATTTCATTCTTTCATGATTTATGAGACCAGAAAGTACAGTTTTCCAGCGAGTACAGGTCTAAACAAACCCAGATTTGTGTGCATCAAATGGCATTTATGGGTAAATATTGTTTATCAACAAGCTTGGGTCCAAATCTGCTTTTGCAAATGTTGGTTCTGTGAAAGTGAAAAAAAAATGTATATGAACACCTAGGATGCATTAAAAAGATGTTTTTAGGTAAAGCAAATGTGGAATTTATTAAATAGTATGTTCCAGAGGTGGTATTCAGCAGGTTCTGACCAGTTCTGGAGAACTAGTAGTGGAAATTTTGAGTAGTTCAGAGAACTGGTAAATACAACCTCTGACTGGCCCCATCCCCATCTAGTCTCTGCTTTCTGAGTCCCAGCTAATCAGGAGAAAATGGGGATTCTGCAGTAATCTTTCCCTGGAATAAGGAAGGAATGGAGATTTTATAGGATCCTTCCCCTGCCATGCCCACAAGCCATGCCCACCAAGCCATGCCACGCCCACCAAGCCACACCCACAGAACCAGTAGTCAAAAATTTTGAATCCCATCACTGGTATGTTCATTCCCAAGAAAACATATTTTTTTACACTTTTTATCACCTTTTAAATTAAAAAAATCTTTTTTAGAAGTGCTTTAATTTGTTGCTATAGCTTTATCTCCAATCTGCAGCAGTCAGCAAATTTATCCTTTTCATGTCATGAAGGTAAGCATCATCCCCAGCTAATATCTGCAGATTAAGTTCTAGAGAAATTTGGCAACTCTAGTTTAGTTTAGTTTATAGTTTATTGTCATTGTACATATATACACAGTATACCCATTCAATGAAATTAGCATAATACCCAGAGACCAAGCCCAAGTCTAAACAGTAAGCTATGCATCACTAAGAATTAGCCCCTTCTTTTTTAAATTAGCTCCATGAAGCTATGATTTACAGGAAAAGGGAAGTGTGTGGTTTAAGTTCTGTAGAGCTCATGGGAAGTTCATCCATGTGCTGTCTGTGTGGCATATGAAGATGGCCACATTCCAAGTCACAGTCAATTGAATCAATTAACTGTTATTAAACTCAAGACATCCTGATATCATTGTGAAACATTGTATAGAATTACAACAATCTGGGTGGTCAATGAATCTGTTAATTAGAAACAGTGGGAAATTTGGTGGAAAGAGGGGGCGGGGGTGAGCGCTAGACACCAATTTTTAATTAGGAATGAAATTTTGTTATGTATTATATTTCCTTTCTTATTTCATCACCCCTTATCCTGTATCTGTTGCATAGTTTTATTTATTTTTTATTAATTTTACTAGGCTTACCCACTACTCAAATCATAACTAAGTCTAAGAGGCTTACATACCTGAATGTAATAACAGGATTAAAATATAATTCACCATAATCATAACCTTAATAGGAACAGGGGAAAAAAAATCAGTGGGAAGAGAATTCCTGAAAATATTCAGTTCTCAGTCATGTGGAGATTTAAAGAGGATTTAATTCAGCCCCTTAAATAGCACTCAGGAGGAAAGCTGTATTCCATGTACTGCTTGAAGCAACAGTTTTCCATGAGAAAGTTGACTGCTTTTCATAATTACCCAGGCTGCATGAGTTTCCATGGTATCTCTAGGAAGAGCACATGGTGGTAACTTAACAATAGGTATAATAACCTAAACAAGAGTGGTCACCTTTCCTAACCCAGGAAAAAGTTATAACTAGTGCACCAGATGAAAGTGTTAAACACCAACCTAAGCACAGATACCATGGGCTCTTACAGAAACCAAATCTTTCCAAGGTACATACTGTAAGTGGCAACGATCCTGTCCCATCCCCTGCCTAAGGTAATGTATTGTGCTAGCTCTATACCCACTTATCTGGAGGAAGCCTTGTTTATTTAAGTGGAAGTTATTTCCAAGGGATGGATAGCTTTGATAAGAATAGAAAAGATCTAGACCTATTTATTTATTTGAAACACAACTTTCTTTAGTCTGTTTGAAACCAGGTATATCTTGGTTTACTTGGGAAGTTCATGGCAGCTTTCAAATTAAAAAAAAAATCCACTAAGAAAGGAAAAATAAAGTAGAATCAATAAGTACACTAAAAATCAATCTCCAGAAGTACTATGTCAGATGAACTCAGTGCAAAGCAGCTTTTACATATACACTGTGTGACCTAACTTTATCATCAGATATACAGTAGCCTTGAAAGAGAAATTTATTACCAAATAAATGCCTACATTTATACACACGAACACACACACACACTTAAACCTAAACAGAGACATTTTTTTCCTTTTTTTCTGAAGATCTGCTGCAGTATCAAAGCTGTACCCGACTTTTCTCTTCAATCAACCTATTGAAAAGAACTTCTGAACTGTTTCATTTTTGTTGCCAATAGCCAAGCAATAGCTAAATTCTTGACCCACCGCTGTCGCAAGAAAATCCATGCTTTCTGTCTTTGTTCTACAAGACGTATTTGTTCAGCTTCATAAACTAATAAACTCTGCTGAAATGGCACCAAGTCAGTAGATTTCAAATAACTTTAAATCATCCGTTTCAAAATGTGGAATTCACAGCAGAAAGAAAGATGAATCTTCTATTAAAACTCATCCCTCGGGGTGAGTCTCGACGCTGCGCATGAATGTCTGTGATAGGATTTTACCTTGCCCCAAAGGAAAAGAAATAACAAAATGCATACCACCCATAGGTGTCCACAGGTTATGGAGGTGGGCAGTGTCTTGTGATGAAATTACAAAGAGCAGAATTTTATATCAAAAGCATGCTTTGTCATTTTGGCATATGTGATTAGAAGCAAGTACCCATGACAATGCCTGAAATTTGACATTTGAGCAAAAACAAAACAAAACAATTGTTCAATGTTCTCTCTTTAGAATATATAAAACATTCATCATTCCGCTCTCTTTAGGGAGCGATGGCCCAAAAAGCATTCGAACATTAGAAGCCTACTTAGAACTTCCTATTTCAAAAACTATAATCTCAATGACTCCCTTCCCACTTGTCCTCCCCCATGATCATTCAACCAATTCTTTATAGAAATAGGTTTGTATAAATAGTGTCTCATTCATCAGTTAACCTGGGACCACTTAATGAGCCAATTTACAAGCAAGTCTTGTGAATAAATTTACTTCATTGAAATTTCACCACCAAATTTCTTTGCTACCACTGGAACTCTTCTCTTCTTGTAGAGAAGTATACAATCTGAGCAGAGGTGGGCGTCACATATTGTAACAACTGATTTTCCCGGAAGCAAAAATATGAGCGCGCATCACACGGCATCAAAAAGCTGGTGATTATATAGGATGTGATAGCTCCAGGGCAGGTGGGTCCAGCCGCTGGTCAGAACACCCAAACGGGTCCAAACCAGCAGCAGCCCACCACTGAATCTGAGGCCCATAAGATTAAATATATCACCCCACACCACAGGCGTGATTTCCAGAAAACTCTAAGAATTGTGTCCAAACTGTAACTTTACCAAAGAGAAAAATGATTATGTACATGATTGGAAAATCATGATATTAATTAATTTCAACTGTAAATAAAATGAAATAAGATGTATTTTTTTTTCCAACTTTGGGGGAATGCAATTTGGCATATACCACTCAGCCAGTTTGATCATCAGTCCAGAAAATTTGCATTCCCCTACAAGAGACTATGTCTTTGTCCAAAGAGAAATCTACCTCTGGAGAAAACATTTAATAAGATTCATTCCAAATAGAGAATTTAAATTTAATTAACTGCTGCTACCTATAGTGTCTTATATTTTAAACCTGCAGTTCTCAAACTGTGTGCCACAATGCCCTGGGATGCTACAGCAAAATCACAGGAAGCCCATAGTCACTAGTTCATAATTTTCGCCTAGTAGCATTGTGCAAAACTTATTGAGACATCATGAACTGAGAAAGTTTGGGAACTTCCACATTAAACCCCAAGTCTCATAAAAGTACTGTGCGCCCAAATATGTGGCTTATTAGTTATTTTTTTTAAAAAAATCTTAGAATTTAAATAAAGAATTATTTAAACCAAAGTAGTATCTTTGTTCATAAAGACATAAAAAAATAGAAGGTAGAAACCTTCTACCTAAATAAAGAAAGAAAGAAACCTTTATTTATGTGGACAAGAATGATTGGATCATTTATTGGTGGGAGTAAAATCTGTAAGTTTAGGATTGTAGTTTCATGACATCTCTTTAATACATTAATGACATTCTATACTGTATTGTCCACATATCATGTAATGTGTCCATTAGTGATTGCATGATCTCCGTAGATGCCATACGCCAAACAAATAATCAATGTCATTAGGAGAGATCATAATTTTATTTCTTATTGTGATTTAGTATTAATTCGGCCTCTGCATTACTTGCTATTCTGACATGGTTGTCAGTCTTATAAATCTTTTCTATTACAGATATCTTCATATTAATTGTTGGGCCATGACAGGTGATGTTCTTCCCCAAGAAGCATGATATGTGATAAAAACAAAGACTAAACTGGAAACAGAAATGCATTCTTAGACAACCAGGCCTAATTGCTACAGCTTTTCAGCTCTATTGCCAGCAAATGGTGAAGTTATCTCTTTTACTAGAACTGGAAGGTGTTTCCTTAATCAATAAACACAAATGGACTATGAATAGATTAATCAACAGCAGCTTAGAGTTCCTTAATGTCTGACCCTACAAAGTACAAATTGGAAGAAAACGGACTGTTTCAAGGATGGGATGCCATTCAATTAATTAATTATTTTTCGGGGACTGTATACTTACAACTTAGCTCGACTTACAACAGTTGATTTAGTGATTGTTCAAAGTTACAACAACACTGAAGAAAGCGACTTATAACTATTTTTTGCACTTATGACCGTTGCAGCATTCCCTTGGTCACTTGATCAAAATTGCTGGGTAACTGACGCACATTTATGACAGTTACAGTGTTCTGGGGTCCTGTGATATGCTTTTGTACCCTTCTGACAAACAAAGTCAATGCTAGATTCCCTTAAACAGCCATGTTACTAACTTAACAACTGCAATGATTCACTTAACAACTGTGGCCCAAAAGGTTGTAAAATGGGGCAAAACTCACTTAACAAATGTTTCACTTAGCAACAGAAATTTTGGGCTCAATTGTAATTGTACGTGGAGGACAACCTGTATTCAGGCAAACCCTTTCAAATGTAGCATTCGGCATCTACCAGTAGGCAAGCAATTGTCTATAAGGAGCCCAGTAGTAGGATATCAGCAGAACAGCATCTTTTTTATTTATTTTAATTAATCATGACTCACAAATACAATAAAGTACCATTTGATGCAAGCAGACACTTTACCTGATACATCATCTGTGAGACTTATAATAGCTTCAATCAGTCTATAGAGCAACAGTTTAAACCTGCGTGTCGGAACTGCTGAGAAGCAATAACTAAGGAAAGCTATTGTCTTTTGGTCTGCCATATTGGTTTTCCAGAATACCAAGAAAACAGGACGTTAAATGAGATAAATCTTGCTTTTTATCCAGATGGCTTTCTTTTATGTGGTCTAAACAGGCAGGACCATAATTCAAATGTCTGTAAAGGCAGGTCTCAGCGAAATTTAAATCCAATGTTATTCAAAATTAAACTGAAATCAATCAAGATCAATTCTTCATTTTTCATGCTGCACAGAATCTATGGCAACACAATAATATTTAATTATGCCTTGGGAGTAGATAGGGCCATTTAATGGTTTAGATTAGAAAATTATTAACTCTGTTTAATACTAGCTAGTTGCCCACAAAAAATGGATGCCTTGCAGAAAAGAAAGCTATGTGATCTGATTTCTTACATGACAATGCTGCAAGCTCTGGCAATTTTGAATATAAAAGCATATTTAATTCAGTTTGGACTTGTGATGTGAATATATTCTCTACTTGTGATGTGAATATATTCTATATCACTTTAGATGGCCCTTCAGCTTCCTTTTTGACTCTTAAAAGTGTTAGAGTATAATATATCAATTAAATGTGTTACATTTCATCTCTGTAAATGTCTAATATGATTCTTCTTCCCTTACATTCAGTAGAAATGGATAACTTTCACTTTCCAGCTCATTATTATGATTATTAAGACGCATTGCTATCCAAGTGGCTGTTTTGTGTTCTGATGTCTTCCAGCAACCTTCACACTTCAGTCCTCCTAGCTCTTGGTCAATCAATGACCCTCCTCCTCCTTCTCACCTCTCCCCAAATACTTTGTCTTTCTTGGCTGCTAAATAAGTCTCATTTATCTTCTTTATCACTTCATTAAAATAGGAGGCTAAAACTGATTTAAGAATTGGAATTCAGATGCATTGGTGAGCTTTAATTCAACCTCAGATGTTGAAACAAGCACAGTCAGTCTAAGGATAAATCCTTAAAATCATTTAAACTGAATGAGACACTAGAAGTACAGTATATTTAAATAAATTAGGCACTTGCAGGTAGCAGAGCTGACTACAAATTATTTTATCCAGTAAGTGGAATAGGATAACATTATCCTTCTCGACACTACTGAAATAAGTGTACTGTGTGATTTTAATTTCAAAAATTTGAAGTGATGTTTTACTAATTCAATTTCATCCTCCCTTAACTGTTAACAATTGCTAAAATAATCTTTGTCAAACAGTGTATCTCCCATATTCTTAAAAGGTCTAGGGCTTAGTCACACACATATTCAGTGTATGCCTATCAACTTACTCTTATCACAAAGCTTGTTTGTGATCAATAGGAAAATAATGTGTGATGTTTGATTAGTGACTACTTTTACTTATCCACTTTACTGCTATGTGGCAAATCTCTGACAAAAGAACTTGAGCAGTTTTGCAATTTCCACTCAGTTCATGAAATGTTCAGCAATAAGTCCCTGTTATATTCCTATGACAGCCGCCTGTTGTGAGAGCATTCCAAAGTGTATTTCTCCCAATACATTTTTCTGATGCTAGACGAGAGTTTAGTTTAGAGGAGATAGCTTGTCTAAGATAATAATGGGACATGGAATTAACTCTGTGTTCAATTTACTCTTCAGGTTTGAGTAATGGAGCATTGGCACAGTAAATCTAGATTCCAAAGGTGAATTTTAAAAATCAGTATCTCTAATAAGGCTTGGCTTACATATTTTGCTGAGTTATAAAATATGATTTCCTTACTTACTTGGATTATATGTTGGTCCAGTCAACATTTCTAACTACGGTAATGTACAAACCCCAAATTCTTTCATAATATTTACTAAATACACAATCATAAAACAATTAAACCAAGATAATCCATGATATGCTAAGTTATGTGACAATTATCTTGGGAAATTGGGGAAATAAATTCTGCCTTGGAAATGGTCAGATAAGGGAGGGCATAACCAAGAACTGCATAATGGGCAGAGAAAGAGGTTGAGAATCCCTTCTTAAAGTGCTCAGACTATAAAGCAGATAGGAGGAGATTTGTACCTTCAGGCCTGCAAGATTCTATTGATGCAGCCTTACAATAAAGTAGAATTAGCTCATTTGGTCCTGTTTTCTATCTGGCCTATGAAGGAATTATAGAACATTATAGAACAATGGTATATAATATACCATGAATAAAATATTCCAAACCATATTAATTAAAGCTCATTATTCATCAAGAAGTCATAGCAGCTCTGCTTCTGAGGCTTTGTCAAATAGCTAGATCTTCACAGACATTTTATTTATTTATTTATTTATTTATTAAATTTCTATACTGCCCCTTTCCTGGAGAGGACTCGGGGCGGTT
>JANHFK010008623.1:22796-39528 GCA_036250565.1 Sibynophis collaris | reverse complement strand
GCACGCACTTGCGACCCTCCCGCACTCCCCCCCCGCTTTTGGCATGCGATAGCAAAAAGGTTAGCCATCACTGAACTAGGCCATATGACACTATAAGGAAAAAAGAGACATCAAAATTCAGAATGAGGTTATGTGAAATGATACTAATACTGATTAGTAATGAAACATAAGATTGCACAAGGTTCAGCTTAATGATAATAAAATAAATAATAAGTTTAAGTAATAGCATCAAAGAGACACTACCTAAAGTTATGACTCAATAATACCTTAATAATAGAAGAAGGCTGGTCAAACAGAGGTAAGAAAGTTACTATAATAAGGTAATTCAATGGAAACTAATACAGATTTTATCAGATTGTTTCTTCTTCTTTATTTCTTCTTTCATCACTTGGGATGTCACGGGAATCAGATTGTTTAGATACAATAAATCAGTAATGTTTGAGTCTAATGATTTACTATTAGCAAGCACACATTAAGGAGAATTGTAACAAAGGGGAGATCACATTTCATTTTATCATATTAATTTTTAGTTAATCTTCATTGGCCAGTGTATTTTGAATTAAAAGTATTCCTCTATCATGGAACTCGACCAAATGTATGTGCTGTTCCCTATGTTCCTCTTGCCCAAGAATCTGAGATAGTACTACTCCCCTCCCCAAGTATCTCTCTATAGTGTTTTTAAGCTTCTAGATATGGACTGTGCTGTATCTTCATAGAAGTCTAAAAAAATCTGGAAAGCAAAATGAGTAAGTCCCAGCTTTACGCTGGACGTTTAAAGATCTCTAGAGCTACTTTGTTTTACCTGTAGGAATTCATATACATCTATTCTGCCCCTTAAAAGAAGTTTAGAAGTATCTAGTATTTAAGAGGTTATTTTAAATCATACGCAAACTCAATAACTTTTACATCTTTTTCATTTTAAGGAGAAAATTAAGCATTTGCTAAAATGTTTTTAGTGGTAATAAATAGGATTTAATGTTGCTGTATTATGTTGATGAGAATAGATGAAAAGATGAATTTTCTGAACTTATGAAAAAATGAATTTAAAAAAAAGCAGCAATACCCGGAAATATTTTCTTTGACTTCTGCATTGTATTTATTAATAAATAAAATTAGCAAATTTAATGATCACTCATTCTTATTTTTCTGGAAGTTATTTTACAATTATAAATTCTACTATAAAGTAGTTCTACTATAAAGTACTTATAAATTAAGTACTAACAGAATATATTCATAAGCAATAATGACAGACATATGTATAAAAGCGTATTGATTTGTGAAATGATCTAAAATAGTAATGTCCAAACTGAATTAATTCCAATTTCAATTAAGTGTGCATCTATTCAAAACTAATTTTAGGTATCTCAATAGTAATGAGCACCACAGTGAAACATATACAGTTCATCCATGAAAAAAAAATCCTACCTGAATATTAATCCTCCACAGTGCTTTTAAAGTGTCCCACTAAAGTAGAGGGGTCAAACTCATGTCATCATGGCGGCGTCACGTGACATATCGGGACTTCTCCCCCTTCGTTAAACTGGTGTGGGCATGGTCAGCGCTTGACACATCCGACCCATGGGTTGGGAGTTTGACAGCCCTGCACTAAAGTAAGTGAATATCTGTGCTAAAACTATCAGCAACTAAGCAACAGTTCAATATCTACACTATCAGCTGAAAAATAAATGGAAAACAATATTGATTACAGAAGACCACAAAGATATTAAAGTGCTATAATACTAAAAGCAATTATCTGGCAATACTCTTATTTCTCAAGTACCATCCTCCATAAATTCAGAAAAGTAACATAAAAGCCTAATAAACTGCACTCAGTGTGAGCAGCAATACAAAATACCCTTGGCTAGGGTGAATTTTCTATTAAGTGGGATTACAAACTCAAGAGTAGTGATGCATTCAGTCTGGCATTTAATAAAAAATCCTTAGGTATATTAAGATAAATTTGTTGAATAGTGTCCATTTCATTGAAGCGCTGCTATTTTCTCACCACAATCATTGGGGACTCAATACGGAATGGGTATAATTGCAATTAGAATGAAATCTAAGTATTATTGTAAAATCTGAAACAATGCTTTATAATTTATTTCTTTATTAAATTTCTATGTGTCAGTCTCACTGATACAGCGACTCTAGAAGGCTTACAATAATAAGGAATGAATCCAAGTAAAGTATTATTTTCAAAGCCCGTTATATGAATATCCAAAAGATTGTGTAATTAAATGATTCCATTTCCAAATATTAAGTGAAATATTGAAATATTAAATTGAATGAAAACTTAATAGTTTTCATTGAATTTAAGGTATGTGTACACTTCAAGAACAACTAGTAATTTTAGCTTTAGCTAATGAGTATTTACTACAGAGGCTCAAAACGTTGCAAAATGTGAAATGCCTGTTTCTTATTTTTTCATCCATTTTTTTTTTACTGATTTCAATCTGCATTCATACATTGTAGTCCTAGCATATACAGTAGAACCTCTGGTCACGAATGCTTCTGACCACGACCAAATTGGGTTCCGACCAAAAAATTCACAAAATTTTTGAATCTGGTCACAAACACATACTCGGATGGCAATCAAGCACGACCGCAGCTGATTTCCCCTTCCGCACCATTTTTTTTGTAAGCACCTAATTTTTGTAAGTGGGAAATTAGGTTCAGATCACGACCAAATCGGGTTGCGACCAAAGTTATGGAATGAATTATGGTTGTGACTAGAGGTTCTACTGTATATAGGTTGCAAATATCCAATATTGCTTCCAATATTATGATTGCTTCCAAATCATAATATGACAGCAAAAAGATTCAAAAGAGCTTCCAAATGGAAGCAAAGGCTCTTTTGAATCTCTTTGCTGTCATATTATGATTATTCAGACTTTTGCAGGCCAGATACAATGGTTTGAAGAGGGCTTTGAATCAGTATTTGTGGCACTGGGCTTGTGGCAAAATTTCAGAAATATTTTGTCACTGCTCCTTCCAAGGGCTGAGAGAGAATGGTATAAAGATCACCCAACTAGCTATATGTCTAGAGGGGGACTAGAACTCATTGTCCTCTGGTTTCTAACCCAGAGGACTACTACTAGCTTAACTACTAGAAGTCTATTAAAATATCTACAAATCAGTACATATTTTACAGAAGAGAGAAAACTGTAATAGAAGACAGAGTCAAGGGACTAAATAAATTACTGAATGTTATAGTTATCTTTTAACCATTCATAGCTACTTGAAGCCTGAGGGAGTAAATTAAATACATTTACTTTCAATTACTCGCTTATTAGATCCTTTTTGCTTCTCATTTTCTCTTGCTGCCCTACAAAGCAGCTAATATTAGATGTAATAAAATCAATTCAAAAGAAAGTAGTGAAAAATATGCTTTTATAGTAATTTGAAACTTGCTTCTTTACACCAGAAATTCTTAGGTTACAGAGTAAAAATTTGATTGGTATCCTAAAAACATCCAGATTTCAATACTACTTCAGGATGTTAATACTTTCAGATAGTGACAAGGTACATATTTTCTACATTACGATAATCAAAATACCATTTTATGATTTCTAACAAGTACAGATAGTCCTCATTTAGCAACCACAACTGGAATAGGGACCTGGGTTGTTAAACAAAGGGATAGCTAAGTAGAAAATTGATAGAAAAGATAGAAAATTGTGACTGTGGTAACAATCTTACTTTCAAGCTTTCCTTTCCAGAGCTATGAAGGTCATAAATGTGAGAATTGGTTGCAATATTATTTTTTCATCACCATCACAACTATGAACAGTCAATCTTCAAAGCAGTTGTTAAACAAGGACTGTATGTATTTTCTGTAAATATCATTATTTCAACTGAAGCAGTTAGATAAATAGGTATTAAGAGTAACTTGTATATGCCTTCTCTCAACAATTGTTCCTTTAGTTAGGATTTGGACCTAAGTTACCACCCTCCCTCTTCTCATAGAAGGATAAACAAAATGTCCCCCAAATGTTTAAAGGTTAACCTATGTTATTAAGGAATGGCTGAAGGAAGAAATTGTCAGGTGAAAATTACAATAAAGTACAAAAGTAGGAGGTGTTTGAAGAGCTGCTGCTGTAAGACACCAGTTTGTTGTACTTTGAGATAATTTCTCTTATACTTGAGCACACAAAACTACAACACGTAAGAGCTATTCATTCTTCCAAGATCATCTACAGAAAATTAGGAGCACATATGGTTACGTCTGACAAGCTACAGTACATTCCTTGTGCAGTCAAGACAACAATTCTTTCCAACATTCTGACAAAAAAGAGGAGAAATTCAAAACTGATTAGTTTTACCAAAACAAACAAGTAAGCCCACCAACAATTAATGTTTTTTTTTTATATCATACACAAATATCAATGTCCTGCACATTTAGAAATGGAAGAGATGCCAGTGGTGTTACCTAGCATTCTGCATCTCTGCAACCACATTTCAAACAATGGTAAAAGAATTCTCTAAACAGAAACAACACTTCATTGATTTTTTTTCTCAAACTGTCATGTTCATGTGTAGTTGTAGAAGTAATTTGTGAATTATGTTTTCTTGAAGACCTGGCATGAATGACATGATTAATGCAAGTAGAACAATATAGTTGACATTACATCATTGTATTTCTCATAGTTTCTCTTGGATGTTATTATTCTTGTGCAATATGCATGATATTGCCACTTTACGCATCACTGCTAAATTGATGGGAATGGAAAGAGCTCAACTTTTACGGGAATATCACCATTCTCAAGGTACAGTGAAAATTGTAATTTGTCTACGGTCAAATTACTATTAAGGACAGGCATTGAAGTCCTTCTCATATAGATAAAGATTTAAGTATAATATTTCAAAAGACGAAATGGTGAAAGAAAAGTACTGCTCTACGTTAGGATACAATGAATAAATGTCAGGTCTTGAGCATACTTCCCAATTTAGCATTCTGTAATAGATGGAACTAGAACTCCCAATATATCTGAAATACACACCAACACTTCATATTGAGAAAGGCAGGTCATGAACTTCAATTTAGATTTATTTTTGAAGAGAAGTTCACTAAGTAGCTTTACGCTACTATCTCTACTTCAGTTCCTCTTTCCGTAAAAAAAGGATCATAGCTAATACAACTGTTATTACCATAAATGCAAAACTGATTGAATGGATAGTTGCATGCAAAACTTGAGGCACCTCTGATTAAATTGAATAGTTCACTGAATCCCTAAGGCAGGGGTGTCAAACTGGCAGACCGTGGGCTGGATGCATCACACACAGGCTATGCCCACCTCAGCTCTGCAAAAGGGAAAAACGTCGTGATATGTCACTTGATGGCAACGTGATGCCACAAGTTTGACACCTGTGTCCTAAGATGTCACAATTCTTTCTGGGCATTTGAATGCTTTTAGTTTTGAAATTAAAAAATGGTGAATATGGAAGGTATAGGAGTTTGAATCTTTAATGAATACTTTGTAACCCTCCTAAAATAACAGTTTCCAAATATTTCCTACACCGTGTTTTTTTTTTTAGAGTTTTTCCCCTTCCAGTCTTCCTTGCAGAACTTTTCTAGCTCAAAAATATTCCTGTCTCCTTGCATAAGCTTCATGCTTGTGAACTTCCTACAGATTTTCAATAATATTCAAGTATAGAGACTATGAAGGCCATTTCAAAACTTTTTTTTACTGTTAGTACTTCTTGGTCAATTTAGTTTCAAACCATTTCATTCAAACTCTTCAATTTCTTCATTGATTGTTGGTTATTAGCTATTAGAATATGTTAATATTTGGATGAATCATTTTTTCATTCAATATTTGAATGAAATATTTCTTGTGCCACTCTGCCCCATAACTCCCACAATTTTGTAATTGTTGTATAAGTAATGCTGTGGTATGGCCTTGTGGACAACAGCAACCCCAGCATCAATTAAAATTTTCAGCAGGTTATTTGCATTGATCTCTGGGGTTTCCATTTTGTAGATATGGTTTTGGGAGTTTACCAGAGATTTTTCTTTGTCCAACAGATCTTTCATTGACTTCACCAGCTTCTTTTCTGAAAAACGTTCCTCACAGTTGAAATTATTTAGCTGGAAAATTTGGAATTATTGTTGCTGTTCTTTTTAAATAGTCTTTTCTTGCTTTCTAAGAATGAAATGTTCTTTCAAATGTTCATTGCTTAGAGAAATTCATGATTATTAGACAATCAGTTGCAGCCTGACAGCTTAGAAGGATCAGACTATTTATTTACAGATGGGGTGTCTTTACCTAGCTAATTAAAGGCCTGATCAGTCAATCCTTTTAGAAGCCTTCTTAGCAACTTTTTAAACCTGAACCAACTGGATTACTGTCCACATTTCTGCATCTGCCATAGTCTGTTTCCTTATTTTCAGCTGTAAAAAACTTTATGTATTCAAATTTGCAAAAATTATGTAGAGTTTCTATCATCTTATGTTCGTCTTGGAATTCTTAGAAACGTGCCATTAGATGAGGAATACCTAACTGTAGACTTTCAGTGTACTGACAAAGATTTTGTCTTAGGCCAAGCCCTAGAGGAAACTAGCATTGCCCTAGTTCAAGTCACTCTTGACTGTCTGATTTATGCAAGCCCCTGTCTTAACAACTTGTGGAATATAATGTCACAGGCCAGAACCATGGGAATGAATCTGGTTCCCTATCACAAACTAGCAAGCTTATCTCAAACTATTATTTCTCAACCTCCATAACATGATCAACAATACGAGAATAATATTTATTTATTTACAGAGTTGTTTTAAGGATTGCTGATAGATTTTGCTTGCAAACTATTTGATTATGAGAGTTCAAATGTGCTTATTAAATGCTATTGTTTCAACTTCAAATACCATATTCAATACAAATACCAGCCTATTTTACAGGCCATAAGGCTACCGAAATCTGTTGGATACTTTCACTACTTGAGGTATTCTAGAAGGTGCTATTATTGTTAGAAATAAAATAAGAATTATGAAGAAACTTGTACATTATTTTTAAAATTCAGTATTTTAGTGAAATATTTACTTTTACCAAACTTTCAAAAAACACATTTTTGATGTTTGGTATGTTCTATTCTTTTCACAATTACGAATTATTCATAATTCAGACTTCCTTCTTAATCCTCCAGTCTTCTTTAATAATTATTATGAATCTTAATTCTACAATCCTAATAAAATACCTATCCCAATCTCTTTTTTAGCCATTTCACTACATTATATTGTTTCAGAACCAAGGTTCTCCCTACATCCTCTTTGCTGGACTGCATTTCTGCACCTATTCCTACCAGTTCTTTCTCTTGATGGAAAATAACCAATGTGTCCCATCTTTCCATTCCAACTTTTAGATAAAGTTTGTTTACTTCTGAGGAATATTGAAGGTTTTTACACTTTTATTACCTTCACAATATTTTACCTACTGCACCTTTTCAATACTTGTAAATGTTGCTTCTTAGATAAAACAGCCATTACCCGATTCACTTCTAAGCATGTTCCAATGTAGTTCCTCCCATTTTATTGTCACTGGATAATACTGGCATTCTTCTGTTTTCAGCTAAACGTCATTTAACACAATCAAGAGTCACATCAATATTTTGAAAAGAACTCTGCAATGGGGTTTTCTATACATACCGGTACATACATTAAAATGAAAATTCCAAAACTTTTGCAAAAGCCTCATCTAAAGCGTACTTTCACACTTGACAGATGGAGCCCAATTCTCCATATGTTCTTTGCAACAGTCCACTTTATGATCAAGAAATTAAATTCAGGTGAGAACAGGACTGCGGTTTTAAAGTCTTAAATTGTCTTAGGTTTGGGAGTATTTTTGGCTGTGTTTTTATTTATAATTTAGATTTAAAGGGGAGGATTTTAACTTTTAAAAAAGGGGGGTGAGAGAACATTAAAGGAAATATAACCACAATCACACTTAACATAATAGCTCAAAGACACTTTAAGGATTATGACGTGTGGAAATGCCTTAAGGTAATCAAACCTGCAGAGTCATCCAAAAGGAATAGGTGCTGTACTGTGTGATTTCTAGGTGCTCCCAAATTAGGTTTCTGTCACCCAATCACTAGTCTTATTCACTGAATTTTAAACAGGAGACAACACGTTTCCTCCACATGTAAAAACCTCTCGTCTTTTCTCACCTATCCTTTGATATATATATATATCATATATATATTCCTTATGTGGAAAACCAAGAGAAAACCGTGAAGTAAGAAAAGACAAGACTAGAAGCAGATTATGCCTTCCGATTGGCAGCGCTAAGATTCTCTGCATAGGGAAGCACCCTGTCACGTTTCTACAGAATTCAAGGGATGCTCATTTTGCAAGCGGGTGAAAAGGGGCTCCGGGGCATTCCACAGCAGCAGGATGCGCCGCCACACCTCTGACCTCACCCCCCCACCTCCTCGCGCGCCAAAGTGTCCCTCGCCTTGGACGAGGCATTCTACCGGGTCACTCTTCCGACAGGTGGGGGGGCTCCACCCACTTCCCCACCCATGTGGCAGCAGTCACCGCCGGAGCGCACGCGTCTGTCCCCGACACCCGTGGTACTCACACGAACGCGTGATAGATGAAAGCCCAGCCTCTGGGTCTCTCCAATACATTGTAGAGATAGTTCTGCAGCTTCCGGTACTTGGCGTTCCGCCGGTAGATCGGGTTGCTGCTGTAGGAGAGCGGTTTCCCCAGCAGGCTCATCCGGGCTCCTCCTCGCTTGCCTCGCCGGCTCTCTCGCAAGCCAAACCCGCCGCCGGTGCCCAGGAGGAGTAAGCCGTCCCCTCGGGTGGGCGCCGAGTTCAGGAGCACCCTGCTCCGACCGGACTCCACATCCTTCATGCCGCCGCCGCTGCTGCTCGCGCTGCAGCCGTAGCGCCCCGCCGAGCTGCTCTTTAACCAGATCCCGGCGGAGCCGCCCTTGTCATCTCCTCCGCTGTAGCTGCGGGGCATGGCATCACGGCAGGGGCAAAAGCAGCGGCTGCTGTGGTGGTGGTGACGGCGGCGGCGGGCTCCTGCTTGGTTGGGGGTGGGAGGCGAGCAGGTTCCTCCTTGGGCTGAGGAAAGGAAAAGGAGGCGGTCGAGAAGAAACTGGGGCTGCAGCCGCCTGGCGTTTTCCCCACAACTCCCGCCAAGGAGGAAGGGGGCAATAGGAGCCGTGGGGGCCACCTTGGTAATCCACAACTGAAGATGTGAAGGCTTTGGGGAATGGGGAGGGGGAGAAAAAGCGCTCACACTCGGCTCCTGTTGGAGATTCCCGCTTGGCTTCGGTTTCCTTCAGTGGCTTCGGCAACGCTTCATTTCCTCAGCTGCCTTTCTCTTTATTGAGAAACTTTGGAGTAGAATAAGGTACTGAGTTCTCCTTAAAGGAACAGACACGCTGCTCTTCCCTCTCCGCCTAAGACGAGATCCAGGGGCAAAAACGGTTGACACCAGGCAAAAGAGGAACTGCTTGAAGAAAGCCGGTGAGGGCAGGCGAGGGGGACGGCGGCAAAAAGCCTGCCGCCTTGGTTTACAGAAACTGTTTGAAAACGAGAAAAGGGCAAAAAAGAAAAGAAAAGAAGGCTGGAGATCCGTGGCCGGTTCAGTATATTTTGCTATGGCGAGGCTTCCCGAGCGAGCAGACAGGCAAGCTGTTGCCTCTCGTGCAAACGCAGGCGATAAGTACTCGCCGCTACCGAATAAACCGGATAGGAGGAGCAAGAGGGGGGCGCAGAGGAGGCTGTGCCCGGCGCGTCTCCGCTCCCTCGTGCCAAATAGCAGCAAAAGATACAAAGAGAGGCAAGTCACCACCGCAGGAAGGAAATCTCCTTTGAAAAGTCATTAAAACCGCTTCGAGTCCAGTCGTCGCAGCAGCTCCGGCTCGGGGCAAAAAAAAAAAAAAGTGGAGAAACCGATCTCGCAGCCTCGGACGTCGACGATTACGAATGTTGATCATTCAGCTCGTCTCTCTTGAGTTTTAACTTGCTCCTCCATCGAGTTAAGAGGGTCGCCCGACAAACACCCTTTCCTTATTCTTTCCCACCGCCTTTCGTTCCCCTCCTCCCCATTTATTCTGCCAAAGCTGGAAAGAAATTACCGTATGCGTAAAAACGCACCGGTGCGAAATCCGCCCAGCAGAAAGGAGAGCGGGAGGGACCGAGAGGGATCCCCTTTTGCCTCCTCCCGCATGCTCTCGCCAAGTTCCAGGGAAGTTTCAGCCAGCTCTGAGGCGAAAGAAAGATGCGCCCGGGGGTGGGGCGGGAAAGAAACCGCAAGACGTGACCAAGGGGAGAAGAAAAACAAAACAAAAACCCCAAAACAGAAACCTAGGCTTCCAAAGAGGCCGCGTCTCTTCTCTCGCTCTTTTCCCACCGCTGGAAAACGAGCCCTTGTGAGGAGCCCTGCCGTTTTCCCGCTCTTCTCTTATTCATGGCGACACACGCTTTAAGAAGCAGGTGGCTTTGCGGAGACCCGCCTCCCCCGTTATTTACATCTTCTCCGACCGCACGACCTCCCCGGCCCTCGGAGACTGACTGGATTGACTCCGAGAGCTCTGAGGCGATGCGCGGGGTCGCTAGTGGGAGCCGCTTCCGTGTGACTCGCAGCGAACTCCCTCGTCGCTTCAAAGCGAGACAAAGCGCTGAGCGGGGACGCGGGTCGAGTCACTCGCCCTCCGTCAGAATATCCCCACCGAGAAAGAAACCAAACCTTAGGGGAAGATAGTATAAGTGGAAACCCAAGGGAACCCCCCCGGGCAGAAGGGCCTACAATTTCCCCAGCTTCAAGTATAAAGGCTGGCTGGCTTCCTCTCCTCCCTTCAGTATTTTTACAGGGAAAATATTTTCCATAGCTTAGATCTTGCTGTCTTTTTTTTTTTTTTTTGCTTACTGCTGCTAAGGCTCAGCCTGACGTTGGCTTCCAAATGTAAATTGGGCAGACAAGCCTGCCATCCACAAGCAACTACATGTTTAGAAAAGAAAGCAGATCAGGAAATGATGCTGTGACAGCAAGTGCAGCCAGGGATAGATGAGGTCGCTCTCCGCCTCCCAGTCCAATCCCTCAGTGTTTGACTCATGCCCGGGTAACTTTCTGAGCCCTATTCTGCCACCTAAGGAGGTTGCTGACTAGTGCTGTCCTTGCAATTTTAATGTGGATCCCCTTAAGGAAAGCTACTGGAGCATATCCATATTCATATCCGTGGCTGTTTGCCCTCCTGCCACTTCACCCACAAGAAATAACAGGGTTTTTTTTCCCCATCTGGGCATTATCTTCTGAACAAGTGTCCTAAAGTAGTTAAACTGACAAGTCACAGCTGCAGAGGAGGGGCCCAGAGCAAAGCAGGAGGGCGGGGTTAATAATGAACTATCTTTAGTTTAGTTCCTACTGCAAGAAAATGGCAACACTGCTAGCAAGTTCAGTTCTCAACACTGCTAGCAAGTTCAGTTCTGTCCTTGTGGTAGCCTTGGGCAGCCTTAGAGCCATAAGGGAGCAATTAGGGGAAAAAATGATCCCCTCTTTGTATTAAAAATTATTTTTAAAAAGTGATGCCATCAGAAGCCCCATATTGTTTAAAGCAGTGGAGAACTTTTAATGTACCCATTGGTAACCAAACCAGTAACCTACAGTTCAGTTTAGAATCTGACTCTCTCTTCTGGTTTATTTGACTTCACTGCAGCATAAGATTAGCGATGCTACTCAAACATTATATGGGCGTCTGTATAAGCCACAAGGTGTCTATGGAGGCATCCCAGCCATAGGAGTGGTGTGTCTGCCTGCTGCAAACTGAAGTGGCCAGTAGGAATTGGGGAGATCACATTAGCCATATCAACATCATTTCAGTTGAATCCTCAGTGCAAGGGGAGGAGAGAAAACTGTATCTTTAGAATGGATACAGCTAAAGACAGCTTGAAATTTTCAGAGCTGTTGGCTGGAGATGACACGCAGGCAACATCCTGGGGACACCGCATAGATTAGTAGGGGATATTTGTGCTGTGGTTAAGTGTACAAATGAGCTTTCAGCATTTCAGGATTCATTTGAGAGAGCTGTTTCATTGCCAGAGTTGTAAACATCTGAACTTAAAGGAATAGAATACAGTGAAAAAAAATCTGCACATATATTCTGTATACTATGTCTAAATACAGTTCTCTCATTTCAACCCTGAGCTACAAACATCCTTGTTTATTGGTACAGCTCTTTGAGACTGTAGTATTATCACTCCTTAGGAGTAAACCCCACTGAAATTGGTGGAATGTACTTTTGACTAAACATGCAGGAGAATTGTTAAACTGCAATTTGTTTTTAAATTACTGTGCAAAGGAAAGGTGCAACTCCAGGCATTGTCTGTTAAGCATTAAAACTAAGAGAAATTTGATAAACACCTTTCTGACTAAGAGTTTTTATTGAAAAACAAAGCTTTTTGTATTCACTTCATGGAAGCTTAGGCCTTTCAATAAATTGTGTTAGTCAAAAAAAGTGCAAGTAGATTCTTAATTTTTGACTACCATAGACTAACATGGTTCTCCTATAACGTTACTTTGAGATTGAGGTTTGAGAATAGCAACTCAAGTAAAAGAAGAAATGAAAGTGCTGCCAAACACAGCTTGATCCAAGATGGCACCACTGATGGCTGCCTCGGTGAAATGCTCTCTAATGGTTTTTTATTATTATTATTATTCTCTGTGATTCTCTACGGATTTCATACAAGACCATCTGCTAAGAATTAAGCAATGTTTCTTTAAGGAGCAGCTCTCGGTAACCTCACCCCCCCACTCCCCATCTTTACAAATGCAGATGAGATCCTAACACAGGAAGAAGCAAATTCCCCGGAGCTATGGATCACCAAAAGCAAACGCAGGAGACACTAACGACAACAAAGTAAAACAGTGGGAATTTTGAATAGACTAAGGAATAGAGAAAATAAAAAACCCTCCCTTCTATCTTTCTGACTCATTTGTTCACTTGCTAATAAGATGGATGAAATACTCCTTTTAAACAGATGCAATTCTGATTTTTACAATGCAGATGCCCTATGCTTTATTGAAACCTGGTTAAATGAGGAAATTGATGACAACAGCATCCATATACAGGGTTTCAAATACTAAGAGCAGACAGGATTGCAGAATCATCAGGTAAAAAGAAGGGAGGAGGCTTATGTATATATATCAACAACAGCTGGCCTCAGGATATGACTATAAAACATAAATTCTGTGATGAGTTTTGACTTATCAACCGTAAACCATTTTATTTTCCACGAGAGTTTTCCTCATTTCTCCTAATTGCTGTATATGTTCCTTTACAAGCTTGTGTAAACAAGGCATTATGAACTCTAGCTGACCAGATCATGGAGGCTGAAGCTAAATACCCAGATTCATTGGCCATTATTCTAGGTGATTTCAACAAAATTAACTTAAGGAAAGAGCTTCCAAAATATTTTCAGCATGTCAATTGTTCCACTAGAAGCAAGAATACTTTAGACCATTGCTACAAAACACTAAAAGATGCTTATCAGTCTCCACGAGCAGCTGTGGGACACTCTAATCATTGCATGATTCACCTTGTACCTGTTTACAGACAAACACTTAAAATCAAGAAACCAACAATTAAATCAGTGAGGACCTGGACTGCACTGATTGGAATGTTTTAGAAAATACCTCTGCAGATTTAGATGAACTCACAAATACTGTAACATCATATATCAGCTTCTGTGAAGACCTATGTGTACTGATCAGGAGCTTGCGAATATATAGTAACAATAAACTTTGGTTCACAGCTAAACTTAAGCAGCTACATCATACCAAACAGGAAGCCTACAGAAAAGGTGATAGAATGCTGTACAATGAGGATCCCCCGTGCGGCTGCATTCTGGACTAGCTGTAGCCTCCGGATGCACCCCAAGGGGAGCCCTATGTAGAGAGCATTGCAATAGTCCAGGTGGGAAGTGACGAGGGCCTGAGTGACTGTGCACAAGGCATCATGATCCAGGAAGGGGCGCAACTGGCGGATCAGGCGAACCTGATAGAAAGTCCCCCTGGTCACAGCTGCCAGATGATCAACTAATGACAGCCAGGAATCCAGGAGGACGCCTAAATTCTTGGATGAGAAGCAAAGATTTTCAAAGAACAACCCAAGAAATTTAGTTGCCTTTTGGAAAAGTACCATCTGAGACAAACATGACCTGGATGACTGAGAATCTCCATAGATGCATCTCTGAGGTCTCTTTGGCATGAGCTCCGTTGGCTCAAACAGCTGCCTTCTTTCGTGGACCATCAGCCAAGCGTTGGCCAGGAAGGGGTGGGGCATGGCAGACTGTAATCCTGTGTGTTTATTTGTACATGTGCACGTTTGCATCACATGTAACTAATCAGAGCATTCCATTGGGACGAGGAAAATCTGGTACCTCAAAAGACCTCAAAGTTCTGAAAACAGTCAATGTTATTATAGAAAAACAGAAATGAGTTCAAAACACACATTGGGGAAATTAGAATCAGACAGTAAATGTAAAAGGAAATTTAGTGAAAATAATATCAGTGCTTATAAGGGTTCGACTGGAAAGGTAGAAGGTGAGGAGTGACATGAAGAACCAACTAGAAATACATTGGCTGCAACTTCAGGAACATTTGCAGAGGATGCTTTCCTGGTGAAAACTTAGGAAAATATGAAGAAAGTATTAATTACTTTATTGGAACAATTGTAAGTATGAGGCATATGCACAAAAATAGTCTGTCTTTGTCTACTTTGTCTACCAGCTTGATATAATAGAAGCTGATTGAGTTTCTTCTGAAGGAAGGAGGTATGAAGAAGAATTAAAAAGGTGGAGTTAGGGGACTCAGTTGAGCAGCAAGTATAGTTCTCTTCAGGGTGACAAGAATCTGGTTACCCACTAGATTCTGGACCTACTGAGAGCCTTTTAATTCCTTCATTGGGGAATTAGGGAAAAAAATTCCCAGTCTCTAATGCCAGGTAGCCTTTCCTGATCTGTAGAAGTAGAATTAACTCATTGTTCCTATTTCATGTCTGGTTTACCTGGGAGGGCTGACATCAATCTTGCAACAATCCTGTTTCCTTTACAGCTGACCAAGTAGGGCAGGTCTTGTCAAGTGCAGGAAATCATGAGCCAAGGTGGTTTAAATGATAAGGTTTATTGCATGCTAATGTTCTCTACAATAACCTGAACTACTAACGGTCAAAGCAAATTGCTTGTAGATAAGAGTCAATGGAATTCAAGGTGGGCTGGACTTAGATATCTTGTGGGTGCAAAGGAACTCAAGACTGATGACATGCTTGAACCCTCCCCCTTGGGCTAAGCCTTGTCATCTCCTACATTTCCTTCCTCTTTCTTTCGATGATTTAAACAGCTGCTGGTTCCTCCCCACCTTGTCTGATCATTCCCTAGGCAGCATCTCTGCCTCTTGTCCCTCAAGTCATTCCCACATACCATTACAATGAGTCTGTCACTAAATGAGGTCCACCTGTATTGTCTTCCAAGTGATTCTTCCAGGAGAAATACATTGTCTTCCAGGATCTTGTTTCCTGCTCTTGTCTGTTCAGCATCAATGGAGAGGACAGATTAATATTGTAGTCCCATCTCCTTCATTTTGCCATCTTCTTTACAACTGCTTGCCATCTTCTAGATTGGATTGTCTTCTTTTAGTACTGCTGTTTATTCTCAAATTGATAAGCAGGAATGGATAGCAACTGGTCTGATTAACTTTGGGAATCTTTTCATCATATTCTCACAAATAGCTTGCCTAAACTACATGCAGTTGTTTCAAACTGTCCTTTGCAAAAATTTGTAGAGTTGGGGCAACTGAATGGAGCTGAGCATTTACTGGTTGGATGTTCTTCCTAATGCCACACATTCACCGCAAATATTTTTTCTTTGTGTCCTAGAAGAGAAACACCTGCTGCTACCTGGGATTACCTCTAAAATTTCTGAGTGCAGGAGAGTGTCTTCACCACTAGACCAACATGCCACTCATTGGCATTCTACATACAAAGTTTCAAATCAGTTGATCAATTCCAGTGGCACCTATTCCCAATCAAGAATCTTCTTCATCTTTGGGACTCTCCTCCTGAATTCTGTATTCTCTGATAACTTTGGACAATATCTTTGGGCTTTTTGCTCTCCCTCAGGAGCCTTATAAAGGAAGGTGGCCTCCAGTTCTTTCTCCTCCAACATACTCTTAAGATGAGAATAAGAGATCCTGACAGGTCTCTACCATGGCTCCTTCTGATGGCATCCAAGTTTGCATTAAATTCCATTCTTCCAATGGCAACTGCTTGCACGCTTTCTAGTCTCAAAGGAGACATTTCCCTCTGCTTTTACTCCTCTGTCGGTTACATGCCATTGACCTCTCCTTTTATTTCCTTGTTAGTGTTTTCATTAGATGGAAACTTTGTAGAACATAAAATCATAGGGCTGGAAAGGACTTGGAGGTCTTCTAGTCCAACCCCATGTTCAAGCAGGAGACTCGATATCATTTTCGACAAATGGCTGTCCAATCTCTTCTTGAAAACTTCCAGTTATGGAGCAACCACAACTTCTGGAGGCAAGCCATTCCCCTGATTAATTGTTCTCATTGTCAGGAAATTTCTCCTTAGTTAGGTTGGATCACTCTTTAATTATTTTCCACCTACTACTTCTTGTCCTGGCCTCTGGAGAGGATAAGTTGATCACCTCTTCTCTATGGAGAGCTCCTCAGATATTGGAAGACTGCTATCCCAAGTCCTTTTTGTTAGAC
>JANHFK010008623.1:6756-20579 GCA_036250565.1 Sibynophis collaris | reverse complement strand
AAAACTGAGATAAAATAAAGTACAAAAAACCTAATACACCCAAATTTTCACCCTCTTTTGGAGGGGAAAAGGGTGAATCTTATACTCCGAAAAATATGGGTACATTAGTGAGAACTAATTTAAATTCTAATTTAGCAACAAGTGAAATGCCATAGGTTCCTATTCTGCTCTTCACTAATTATATTATTGATCAAGGCTGGCTGCTTTTTGTTATGGTTATTTCTAATTTAGTGCTTGCATTTTATGTACAGTATCCCCTTTCTCTATCACTCTAATGCACAGACTCCTAGTTTATAGATTCTATGACCTTTTGTGAACAAGCTGCCCTGCTAGTAAACTCTGTATTTGGTAGCTAGGCAGGGGACACTAAAATGTTGTTATTGTGAAACATTGGAACTAGCATTCAGATTTTTCTTCCTTTTAGCTGATAACAATAAATCAGACAAGACCATTATATGATTCTCAGCTGTATTTTAACAAAAAACCAAGCTAGAAGGATTGTTGAGGTAAGGAGAAAAAGATACAGAGTCCCACAAAAAGTGTCCAGCAGCAGAAGAATACAGTCTACATAATTTATCTCTAGAAAAGAATTGATAATCAGGATCAGGATTAGGATGGGGTAGAAATTTGCTCTGAGTAGCATCCAAGATTCAAGGCAAGTAAATTGTACGTCTTTATTTTATGTGATGCATTGCTTAAGATAGGTTAGATCTTCTATGGAATAAGTGCAGGTTAAAAGGGCACATATTAAAAAAATCTTAGGTGCTAAAATTTTTTGGATGAATGTCTTAGAATGGGATTTCTCTACATTCAATAGAGAAACTTATATTACTTAGTAATATCTCTATTGATTGATTGATTGGTTGAAGGAATTCTCCTTCTACTGCATTAAATTTTTAAGAAGACAGCCAGCATTTTTAATATAAACTCAGAGTCATTTCTTTCTTTCTTTTTCATGATAAAAACTTTTATTTTATTATCCACATAGATTTTGAATTGACAGATTGCTTGACTAGGAACCAAAGCAACATTGCCCCTTCAATTACTTCTTAAATCCTAAAGTCCTCTTAAAAATGAGCTACTGAGCCATCATCTTACATACAAAGAAATAGATGCTATGAACATTGAGGTAATCTCAATTATCTCTTGCAATAATCCTAGAATCAGTGATCACTGGAGGTTTTCAAAAATATACTGGACAACAGGTACCAGGATCCTACTATCACATTTGGTGGACCTGTCCAACGGCAAAAAAAATATTGGTAAAATATTGGTTAGAAGAGATGACAGCATAACAAACAGATCTAAAACCAGAACTATTCTTATTAGGTATACTACCCGGAAAATACAATAAAAGAATCATATACTTAATGTTACATTAAGCTAGAATGACATATGCACAAAATTGGAAAAAATGAAAGTATACCTATAGACAAAAGGTTAATAAAGAAAATACTAGAATGTGCTGAATTGGACAGCTTAACAATGGAACTTAAAGATAAAGAGAAATCTGAGTATTACTCAACATGGGACTTAATGTACAAATGGTTAGATAACAGGTGCAAAGATTAGTTTTAACTTAATAACGAAAGAAGATCAACAAAATAGAAATAGATACAGTTATATAGATCTTTTTAAGAATAGATATTGTAAGTAACAGTACTATCAGATTGTACAGGATTATAGATTAAAACATATAGAGTGATAAAAGTATAAAGTATTATGGTACAACTATAAAAATAATGGTTATAACTATGACGTACAACATTATGTATTAAAAAGAGACTATATAGTATGACCACAAGAGTAATGGTTATACTCAGGGTGTCTAATACTATTTGTACTTTAAAAAGACTTGATACAGCCAGTACACTGTTGTTGCAAAATTGGAAATGTGATGAATAATAAAGGAAAAAGTTTAATAAAAATTTTAAAAAAAATACTGGACAACCATTTGACTCAGGTGGTATAAGGCTCCTGCCTTGAGTAGGGGGTTGGACTAGAAGATCTCTGAGTTACCTTCCAACCTTATGATTCTATAAATCTAAGATTTTATGATGCTCGTGTAGATCAGCCAATTGCTTCTAATCTAAAACAGATCCAGCTGGGCGGAAAAAATAGACCTGGAAAATGTTTTTGTGTGCATCTTAGAAATATGAACGGAAAATAGAAATCCTGTCTTTTCAATGTGGATGTTATTTTTTTCCAAATGTCAATTGGCTATGTCAAGAAAAATAGATGTCTTCAATTATGAATGATCCTATTCTATTAGAGATACCACCTGTACTGTGTCAAAATAAACCTATGCAGTTAAATCAATAAAATACTGAAGACATGCACCTTTAACCTCTGAGGCACTTTACAAAACCTGTTTGTGCCTGTTTCAACCTGCCATTGCAAAACTGCCCATGCTTTGCAGAATATGGTTATGCTGTTTTCCTACTGGATTGAGCAACAAGCATCATACTATATGCATTCAATCTGGAAATTCATCAATTCTGAATTCTGTAGAAAAATGTTCTTTATGTCTAATAACAACTCTTACCACAACAAATACAATTTTTAAAGTACCATATCTCAAGAAATATTTAAAATCTTATAAAGAGCAGCAAAGACTATTTTAATTATAACTTAATTTCCTAACATTTAGCAGAATATGTATTCCTATACCTTGAATTATTTTGAGAATAAGAAGGATCTTCTATCTGCCATCTTTTCCAACAACTCATGATAAGTTCTACCATATCCATCTTTGCCTCCCCCCCACTAGTTAGACCTTCCTAGTTATTTTATTTTCTCTTAATAATAACAGTTCTTGATTATCACAGCTATCCTTTTTTATATGTTCCAATTTGTCTGGATCCTTCAAATGTGGTGTCCAAAACTGGATATAATATTCAAAGAGAAATCTGACCACTAAATTATAGAGTAGAACTTTATTCAGATGGTTTGGAAACTATTATGGTTGTAGCCTAAATTGTATTTGCATTTTTGTGACTGCATCACTGCTGACTCATTTACAGTTCATAATTAAGTATTATTTCAAGATCATTTTCTGTTGAAAATGATCTTTCTATTACTGCCCAGCCAAGTATTCCATTCTATAACTGCTGCTGATTTTCTAAGTGAAGAACTTTGCTACTGTTAAATTTCATTCAATTATTTTCAGCAACCTATTTCTCTAACTTATTTTTATTTCTATTTCTAGATCGTTAACTGTCCTGCCAATTTTGTGTCATCTGAAGATCTGTTAAGCATTTATTTCAACTTATTATCCAAATCATTATTAAAAATGTTCAGTATGATTTTCCTGCCAGCTAGTATCTCCTTAATTGACATTATACCCAACTGATATGTAGCTAGCTTGCTATCAGAATATTAAGGACTATTTCTCTCAAATGTTCTAATGAAATCAAGATACGTTATGGCATTAGCATCCCCACAATCAATTAAAAACGCTATATGGTAGAGGACAGGAAGGCCTGGAGGAACGTTGTCCATAGGGTCGCGTTGGGTCGGACACGACTTTGCCACTAACAACAACAACACATATGGTCAGATAAAGCAATAAGATTAGTCTGACATGAGTGATTCTTGACAAATACATCATGAATTCAAGTTGTCACAGTATTTTCAAATTGATTATAGATGAATCAGTCTGATATGCTCTACTGTATATCACAGTATCACTGCAGGCAGACATATCTATATTTTCTTGTGCTCTTCTCCTCCATCTTTGTCCTCCATCAGCCACCTGACATTTTACCCATTTTTCCAAGTTAAAAGTTCATCAAGTTCTTTCAGCATTCTTTGCCAACTCATTCCTTCATCTGAGACTTGTCTATTCCTGTATATTTTTATCTGCTCCTGATTTTTTTTCCTGCCTTTTTATTAATTTGCAGATATTCAGTATAGTCAAGCTGTTTCTTCAGCTATCTTTTTTTATACTTACTGGAATTTTTTGCAACGGCATTTTATTATCTCCCTTTTTAGGAGCTTCTATCCATCCACTTCATTTCACAGTATCTACTCCTGCCATGGAAACCTATTTCTCATTCCTTTAGCTCTATTAAATCTGCTTCCTTGAAGTCCAATGTACACAAATCAACTCTACACCATTTTAGTTTCTTAGTATTAAGAAAATTCAAGAAAAGTTGTAGACTAAAGAAAATGACTTTAGCTTGCTGTTATAAAGATATATTAAACAGGCTTACCTGAAAGAGAAACCGAGTAACAACAGTAGTGCAATAAAACCCATGAAGATGGAGAACCCACATGCAGGCCTTCCTTGAAGACTCAGTATGTCTGAAAGCAATTTTCACACAAGATGGTGAGTTCCCTAATGATCATATATGCTGTAGGTAATGATGGGTGGTAATGAAGCTACCCCACAGTCCTTCTGCTTTCCATATGGCATACACATACAAAGAAATTTCTAATTTCTTCCTCTCTTGCTGTAACATGAATACATACTATTGCAATCTGCAATGGGGTTTTCCCTACTGATCGTTGACCAGGAATGAAGAATCTCCCCAATGTGGATCACCTCTTAGTTTCTCTCTTGTGCATTGGGAAATCCCCCCCTTTTATTCCCAAGGGGAGCATTTTCCCGCCAACATTAATTGCAAGGGTGGGTTTGCTTATTTACTATCCTAAGGGTATCAAAAATCTTCCGAACATCAAATTTGAAAAGTCACCTGATCAGTTTACCTCCCTTCTTTGATAAAATAAAAAGTAACTGTAAATTTAAGAATGTAAAGACTTGAAAATAAACAACAAATGACTAAATAAGCCGCGGTGATACGGTGGTTAGAATGCAGTACTGCAGGCTATGGCCGCTGATTGACGGCTGCCTGCAATTTGGCAGTACTTCTCTAAGCTTTCTGAAATAGGCTGTCATGGAATTTAATGTGCATGTACAATTCTCTCCAAGTTGGTGCAGTGGTTAGAATGCAGTATTGCAGGCTGACTCTGCCCACTGTCAGGTCTTCGATCCTGATTGGTTCAAGGTTGACTCAGGCTTCCATCCTTCTGAGTAAAATGAGGACCCAGATTGTTGGGGGCAATATGCTGCCTCTGTAAACTGCTTCTGATGATGTTTGTCCATTGTGTTCAAAGAGGACTTTGACATCTAACAGGTTATCGGCTGTCCACGATGTATCCACAGGTGGCTGGTAAGGCCTCAAGAGAGGGCTATAAAGCACTATAAAGCAGTATATAAGTATAAATGCTATTGCTAAATAAAATTTTGATCTAAGAAAGTTATAAACAAATTAAGGGTTCATACAACTTTGAAACATTGAGACTTTTACTATAAGAAATAATAGAAATGATTAAACAGCATTTATAATATGAATGGCTTTATGTTATTTATATTATCCTAACCCTAACCCTAACCTACAACAGCAGCAACAACAACAACAACAATATAAATAGCATTTCATGGGAACCATGTTGCTTTGTCTACGTTAAGTCATAACAAAAACTTGAGATGGAGATTTCAGAAATTAGATTCCAAGTAGAAAAAAAAAGGGGGGGGGAGTAGACTTGTCTTTGATTTTCAGTTCAATTACAAAATGACATAAAAATATATTGGAAGATTTTTGAAGAATCGGGCCAGACATTAGTACCTACAATATAAGGAATGTCAGCAATTATGTCTGCCACTGTGGATAAACTATATGTAAAAATGTTAGATTTGATGTAGAAGTTCTAGAATCAGAAATATTGGATAATAAAAAAGTATGGATCACAAAATAGCGAAGGCAGTTAAAGTGGAATTTGAAATTACAAGACAAGAGAATAAACCTGATAAGAACTTTTTACTGGATATACAAAAGAAGCTGGTTAAAATTTTGAAGGAGAAAGTGAAAGTGCAAATGACAAACCAAAAAAGTTTGCTAATGCCTCAAAGAAGCATCTGTGATGGGGGAAAAAAAAAAACCCCCCGAAGAGGGATCAAATTCTATGATAATATTTGAATGAATTAAAGTTCAAGATGGTTAGAACTAAAAGGAACATATAGAGTTGGTTAGTGTAATCAAACTAAACCTGCATGGATTATTTGTGACACCAGTACTGAATAGTTAATAATTTATAGCTGTGCTTATACAAAAATAAATAGGCAAGAGATATTAAATTTGTTTTTACTTGTCATGAAAATTAGTCATAATTTTTAAAACTTATTTCTTTTCTTTACCCTCTTTTTCTTTTCTTTTTCTTTCTTTGCACTTTTTATTCTTTCTATTTCCCCCCTTTTTCTAGTATACTTTTTCTGTACTATTGCAATCAAAACCTTTAATAAAAATAAAAAAGGATATTACCAGAAAGAAAATAGCAATAGCATTTAGACTTACATATTGCTTACTAGTGCTATAGAGCCCTCTCTAAGCGGTTTACAGAGTCAGTATATTGCTCCCAACAATCTGGATCCTCATTTTATTGACCTCGGAAGGATGGAAGCCTCAGTCAACCTTGAGCCAGTCAGGATCAAAGACCTGACAGTGGGCAGAGTCAGCCTGCAATACTGCATTCTAACCACTGCACCAACTTGGAGAGAATTGTACATGCACATTAAATTCCATGACAGCCTATTTCAGAACGCTTAGAGAAGTACTGCCAAATTGCAGGCAGCCGTCAATAAAAATTCTCACGTGAGAAAGAGCACACGTGAGGCTCTCAAAAATAAGAAATCAATCATACACCAATCCAATGAGAAAAAAAATAGGAGCAGTTTAGAAAACGTATAGGATGTTTTCAGCTGAACGAAATGTTGAAAAAGAATCTGTAGAACATGGAGATGTGGTCACCAAGTAATCAAGTAATTGTTATCTGCAGAAATAAAATCAGGAAAGCTAAAGCATAAAAGAAATTTTGGCAGTCGAGAGAAAGTAAAAGCAATTAAAACAGTGGTTAACTCCAAAAAATTTTACTACCGGTTCTGTGGGCGTGACTTGGTGGGCATGGTGTGGCTTGGTGGGTATGGCTTGGTGGGTGTGGCAGGGAAGGAATTCTCTCCCCACTCCTCGGGGAAGGATATTTCAAAATCTCCATTCCCACCCCATTCTGGGGTCAGCCAGAGGTGGTATTTGACAGTTCTCCGAACTGCTCAAAATTTCCGCTACCAGTTCTCCAGAACCTGCTGGATTTCACCCCTGAATTAAAAGGAGTTTTTTGATGTCTCTATTGAAAAAGGGAAAAAAATGGGGCTTTGACATGAAAATGTTTGTAGGCTAGAAACAAGTAACGGGAAAAGAACAAATCTCCTCAAATTCTACTTCTACTTTGCCTCTTCTTCTTCTTCTTCTTCTTCTTCCAAGGGGAACATTCAGTGACGAAAGTCTTCAATAATAAAGTCTTCTATTAGAGAAGATGGCAAAATATAAACTTGACAATGGTACCATTATATGGCTATGGACTTGGTTGAACAAGCTTATCCAATGTGGCTACATTAATAGTTTGCATCCGGTTGGAAGGAAGTAACATGAAGCATACTGCCAAATTCCATTTTAGGCCTCGTGCTGTTCAGTACGTGTATAAATGACTTAGATGAGACACTGGAAAATAGAAGTATCAAATTTGTGGATGGAAAAAAGCTGCAGAATAGCAAAAATGTTATGGGACACAATCAGTATTCAGAAGGAAGCTGGTGTACTGGGTAAAAACAAACTGAATGAATTTCAACAAGAAGAAAGATAAGGTCAATGAGCTGGTTGGAAAAAACATCAAAGGCATATGCATAGAATGGAAAGACCACATTGGGCGGTACTGTATGTAACAAAGATTTGGATGTCTTGGTGAAGCTGCAGAGAAAAGCAAAGGCAACCCTAGATTGCATAAAGAGGAATACAAGGTTAGTTTAAGATTAATTACTTTTCCTTTTTTTAAAAAATTATCATTCACACCACATTTAGGATATTGCACAAAATTCTGAATATCACATTTTAGGAAGGGCACTGATAATGTGGAACATATCCAGAGGAAATGATAAGGAGCCTGGAAGAATGGTTTGAGGAGCAAGGTGGTAGACTATAGGTAGATGCCTTCCAATATCTAAGGAGCTGCAATGTGGAAGATGGCACACAATAATTAATTTCCTGTATAATAACTAATTTCCTAATTCTGTTCAACAAGGGAACAGAATGGGTTGGGTGGGGGCAGAGATGGTAATCAGCAGGTTCTGACCAGTTCTGGAGAACTGGTAGCGGAAATTTTGAGCAGTTCAGAGAACTGGTAAATACCACCTCTGACTGCCCCTGCCCCCATCTATTCTCTGCCTCCTGAGTCCCAGCTGATCAGGAGGAAATGGGGATTTTGCAGTATCCTTCCCCTGGATTGGGAGGGAATGGAGATTTTACAGTATTCTTCCCCTGCCATGCCCACCAAGCCACATCCACCAAGCCATGCCACGCCCACCAAGCCACGCCATGCCACGCCAACAAGACCAGTAGTAAAACATTTTGAATCCCACCACTGGGTGGTGGTAGGGGTGAACTCTCCTATATTAAAAGGTTTAAGCAGGAGTTAGATGGCTATTTGTTGGGGTGCTACAGTAGTAGGTTCCTCATTGGACAGAGGATTAAACTATATGTAGTAATGGGTTCCACCTTTTAACACTCTGAGTTGATGGGGGGAAAAGACTGATTTTATTTGGAAAGATGATAGTACATAAGGCAGATCTGTCATCACCTCCAGTCTACCAAAAAAAAAAAAAAAAAGTACAGCACTGTGTATAATAACACCCCTACTATCTGCTGTTAAGGAAACAAGAATATAATTTTATTCCCACCAAAGACATAGAAATTAAAAGAAATATTTGCAGAATAACACATCAAGTAAGAAAAGTTTATTGCCCGGCATGTGTACACATCTGTGCTTTCATACACTTTTCAGGAACACATTGAAATGTTCGAGAATACATTTAATCTTGCCTATTTTGTAATACTGATTCTGAATCAGAGGATATGAGCTTCTTGTCTTGGAGTAACAAAGTATTACTCTATTTAGCAGGTAATTTATTGAACAGACCTGCTCATTTTAGGCTCCAGAAGAAAATACCTTAAGAATATTGTGCCCTCTAGTGGTACTTTAACTTAAAGATTAAGAAAAAGCACTTGGTCAGTATGGAAATAATCAGCACCACATCAGGTACAAATCCTGGAGACAGACAAAAAGAGAATACAAAGTTTGTATTTGTCATAGAATTCTGGGCAAATGTCAGTGAACATGAAATTGGCAGAAAATTTCATTAGTGAAACACAGATACCGTAATTCATAAATTCTGTAAATATAAATGGGTAGTTTTGTGATACTTCACAAAATACAGTATGTAATTGTTTAATTGCATCAACTTTAAACTTGCCTCTAAACTTCCATAATCACTTGTCTCCCATTCAGTTTTACATCCAAAGAGCTTAAACTAAATTCTACTTTTTGGTTTCTTTAGTACTGTTTGCTGAATGCCTCTAGAAGAAAATGATAAAATACAAAACTGTTTTCTACCAACTCTATTCATTACATTGACATTCTATTTTATAGTACCATCCTTCAAGACTTGTTTTTGAGGTAAAAAATTCTGAGTACATGTTAATATTACTTCTTTTCCATTCTATTTTCTCCTTTATGTCTATAATCTGCTCTGCGTAATGATTCTTTAGAGCGTAGTCTTTGGCTTCTTATTTTTCTCTTTTATGCTTATTTTCTGTGACACTACATTAGATTTTTTAACATTCATTTCCACTTTTCGTATTCTTGATCAGAATGCAGAAGTGAACATGCAATTTCATTGTGCGACTAGTAGAAGGCAGTTCATATAATAAAAAGCAACTTTATAGCAGTTATCTTTTCTGTCCAAAAGCATAGGGCCAGTGATTCCAAGGAGGATGCTTTAGATAATCTTTTGCACATATTTTCCTCCTGTTCTCCCATTCAGGAGAAACTTAAAATGAAAATATGGACAGCACGTAGGAAAAGTTCACAATTTAATAAGGATTTTGCGAAAGCATTTGTTGGTTGAAAAAAACAACAACTTTGCACCGTCTAATAGCTTAATCAGCAATAACATAAAGGTGATGTTTTTTCCTAATGTGCTGTATAGTTCTTTCCCTAAAATGTGAAACATTTTTCTTTTACAAATTTAATTGCTTAATCACCCTGACGAAATAAGTTTCATTATTATATATACCAAGGTACTAAAAACAGGATGACAGACCAATATTAATAAAACCCCTTTTTGAATGCAGTAATCAAAATACAGGTTTTCTTTGTGTGTCTCATTTTTCCCCTGTGCTAAAGACAAGTGCAGATATCAGGGTTTTCCAAAGAGTGTTGGACTGCAGCTTTCACACACTGTGCTGACTTCATAATTCAGCTAAAGCCATTCCTTCTACAGGTGAAGGATAACATTATATACCAGCAACTGAGGTTTGGCAACCAAATTAGAAATTAAGAAGTAAATTCATGAAGATATAGACAGTTTTGTTCTTTTCTCCATAATGTTATGAATCTGAATTAATTTGTTTTCCTTAAAATGATGGCTATCAAATATTCATTCCTTAATACTATTATAATTATATTATTTGTTGCAGAGCATCATAGTAGCTGAGTTTGCTTTTCAACAACTGAGATTGTTAATCAAGAGATAAAATATATATTCTATTATCATAGAACATTCGACCAATGTCTTAATTTCTTTTTTTAAACATAATGAAAACAAAAAAAATCATTTAAGAATAGCACTTCAGATATTCAAAGAACTTCTACAGTAATAATTATTAATTATCATGTGAATATTTTAAAATCAGTTACTTATTTAATTTTGAAAAAGTAGAATATGGAAGTACGTGCTGAGATTGAATCATTTCAATCTTTCAACTGATCAGGAAATCTATCAGTGTGATTTGGTGGCACAATGGAAAAATAATACAAAAAAACAGGCCTTTCAACATTGTTCCAACTCACTGGACTGCTAAAATTAATTTCTAACTCACCGGCAATTTTTTGGAACAAACCCTTCAAGTTCCAAAATAAATAATTCTGAAAGCTGTGCTATACAATAAGAACAAATGATGTATCCAAATAGGCAGCAAATAGAATGTGTTGAACCAGATCTAAAGGTCCTTAGAAGAACACTGAAATTGAAAATAAACATTATGCCTCCAGAACTGGAAAAAATCTAAGAATTATAACCAAAACCTGGATATGGTTATCATGGCTTGAGTTATATTTTACTGATTTTTTGGCTTGATTTAAGTAATGTTTTCCTTTTTCTTTCTTTTGATATAATTTAATATATTCTTAAAGTACAGTATTGCAAGAATGCCAGTAGGCAGAAATATAAGTATTTATAAGACATTAAATATTTCTTCAAAAACATGTAAGAATTAGAAAATAGGTAAACAAAAGAGATTACAAATAATATATATATACTAAGGAACAGACAGGACAGCCAGTATTTCAAAGAAATATAAAATTTAAATACAAGAAAAATCAATAAAAACCTAAATATATAAACTAAAAAGAAGAACAATTATTTTTAACAATCCAATGAAATACTAATAAAACTTAACTAAACATCTTTCCAGATCCAGTTCATCATTATTTCACCTACTAAAGAAAACTAGAACTAGTTTGTTCCCTGATGAATTTGTTGTGCCATACCCAGTTGGGAAGGGCTGATGGTTTTCATGAAGGCCTTGATGTCATGGGTCCACCTACAATACAGGGGTGGGTTCTACTTACCTTCTCTACCAGCTCACAACGGGAGCACGCACAAGCTTCTGCGCATGCAGAGTGTCCGTGATGACGTCTGGGAGGGTGGGGAGAGACTCCTGCCGCATTTACTATTGGTTCTAAGAACCGGACAGAACCAATAGGAACCCACTACTGCTACAATACACAATAGTCTCAGCCCAGCAAACATAATTTTCCCGAGTTCCTCTTACTAAGTCAGGTAGGCTGGTGGCACTTTCTCTACTCTTGTTGTAAGCACTTTTGGTTGTGCTCAAAAGCAGCATTGGACAGTAGGGGTTGATGGGAATCGCTTGAAGAGATAAAACACAATAGAAGCACAATTTCAAGTTCACTCCTACCCTGCAGATTTTGTTTATTACACAGAATCGCAGTTTGTTTATTACATATGTTTTCTTGCTGGATCCAGTTCGTGGAGTTTAAAGACCAAATGTTTTTCTAAAAATAGTCTGTCTATAAAGTGGAATTCTTTGGAGCAGATTCGTGTTGACAGCACAGTCACACTAATTAAGTTAGTCTGATTTTCTATCTCTATACTTTCCAGGTACTAATTTGGTGGTGACAAGAGGCCCTACTCCAGAGGTGAAATCTACTTACCTTCCCTACTAGTTCGGAAGTGCGCACTCCACCGTCACGTCCAATTTTTGACCCTCTGTGCATGCACAAAAGGCTTTGCGCACGCTCAGAGGGTTAAAAACCAGGAAGTAATGACGTCTGGATGGGTGGGCGGAGCCTCATGCTGCTGCTGCTATTGGTTCGCTGAACCAAGCGCTGCCAGACAGAACCGGCAGGATTTCACCACTGCCCTACTCTATAAAACATCCTCCCTTTAGCGATTAGAATGACTCCAAGTCTTTTGTAAGACCCTAAAAATCTGACTATATTCCTGTGCCTGGGCTGCTGAATGTATCAAGGGTTCGTTTCCTGCCTGTATCGTTTACTGGCAAGTATCTCAGCTGCTATGTAAATTTACTTCGGATGTTTTTATTGTTTCTTATTGTTTTAAAATGTTTTAGTGTCTTAGTTGTTATATATTGTTTGAACTACTGGTATAAGCTGCTCAGAGTCATTGACTGAGATGGGCAGTTATAGAAATTGAATGAATGAATGAATGAATGAATGGATGGATGGATGGATGGATGGATGTAAATGTATATAAATAACCATAGACTGGTAGAAAAATTCTGGTGTTAAGGAAGAGAAACAGCATGATAGTAGATATTTTCTGAAACAGGAGCATAGCATGAAGGATATTTCTTTTTAAAATTTTGGAAAAGGAGGCAATATTATATTTTAGAAAAAAGTAACATTTTATTTACTGCCCAGAGTTATACATATCTTGATGGGCGACAAAATACATTTCTTTAGTCTACTTCTATTTCTTCTCTGTCTTTTTCAAATCTTGTTCCTTTCTTTAGAATATTCCATCTTTGGGTGTTGTTTTTTTCCTCGTTGGAAAAGCTTTTTAGTCAAGTGTTAATGATTTTTTAACACCCTTAATTTTTCAAAAATAGTTTATTAATAGAACTTTAAATATTAGTCTTCTTCAGACCTCAGGTTTGCCTAAAAGAGGCATTAAAAAATCACTGTTCAAGTCAGAAAAGGTTGGCCTAATTTTAAATATCTGCATAATGGGAAATTAAATGCAAACCACCGAAGCATTCAATCTGTCTTTTTTTGAATTTGATTTTCAACATTATGCAAATTATACACAAAAATAAAATGTCAGTACACTTTACATAAAAAAATGCTCAAAATGATATTTGGGAGATTAATGCTGTTACAAATTGCAGTCAGATTAACATATTGCAAAATGTCCACAAATGTAGTGTTCTACTTATAGGCATGTGATGTTTTCACAGAAAGAGAGTTTTCTTTTTATTTCACTGAACATGTAATTATTTCTACTAGTGTTTTGCAGAAACTTAGTTTATATTAGAGCCTGTGCAAAGAATAATACCTGAATACTGAATTTGAGGTATCGGGTGAGATGGGGGAGAAGAGAGCCTCGGTAGCGCAGCGGTCTAAACACCCTGTTATTAACACCAGATGCCTGCAATTACTGTAGGTTCGAG
>JANHFK010008621.1:179431-193322 GCA_036250565.1 Sibynophis collaris | reverse complement strand
CATTCCCACCCCACTCCAGGGGAAGGTTACTGCAAAATCCCCATTTCCTCCCGATCAGCTGGGACTCAGGAGGCAGACAATAGATGGGGGGCGGGGTCAGAGGTGGTATTTACCGGTTCTCCAAACTAATCAAAATTCCACTACCGGTTCTGCAGAACTGGTCAGAACTTGCTGAATACCACCTCTGCCTAGGGGAACTATAAAGTGCTTTCTTAGGTCTGTTAAAATTGCTGGCCAGAAGATCTGAAATTGAAAGGAAATCTCACAAACAAGTCTGGTGTCCTATTTATATAATAAAACCATACAATATTGTTATCTAATAATTACAACTTTCTCCTTGTTTTTCCTTCCAGCTTTCCCCTCCTGAAATGAGGGCAGCTTTCAAAAACATGATGCCCTGTTGACAACGTGGATTATAATTATCAGCATTTTTAAGGACCAAACCGTGGATTAAAGAGCCGCTTAATCCATAACGGAAAATCAGGGCGAAAGAGATACTGCAAGGTACCTTTCCTTCCACCAGCAACTTGATATGCTCCCTCTTCAACCTATTTTGGCGGATAGAAGCTGTCTTCGCGGTAAACCCCGCCACGAGGATAATGATTAGGTCTTCCCATGAACAAGACCATAGGCAGTTTGGATTTGGGCGCTGCTTAATTCCTTTTTTTCCATCCCGGGGCCCTTGAAAAGGAGCATTGTTACTTTTTCCGGCCATGGCCCTACCTTGTTGAACTGAAGCGCAGCCTAAAGACCGTGGGGCATAGTGGTTGTCTCCCTGCCTGCCTCTTATTTGTGTAGACGGTTTCTAATCAGTAGTCTTTTTAATTAGAAACACAAAACGCGCTGGAGACCGACAAGACGCCTCCCTTCCCGCTTCCTCCCTTTTCTATAATGATAAGCGGGGGTGGGAAGGGGGAGATGCGGTTAGAATAAGCAAGCAGGGAGGGCTGGCAGCGTGACGTTGCTCGCAGCCACCAATCAGAACGAAGGTATTCCTTTAGCTCCACCCCCTCGCTAGAATTTATACCGCTGTTCTTTTCCAGAGCTAGAGGAATCTTCCAACGCGAGGCGGGATGTAGGTCATATTGCGGGATTTATTGCAATTTGGGGATCACCGGTTCGAGTGCATTTAGCTTCATTATTTATTGTCACCATGCGAAAACTGAACTTCACCTCCCCGTTCTGACCGGCTTATTTGCTACCGCTTTTTCATGTCAGATGGGCCATCGTGACAGGGTTGAATTCAATGTAATATTAACTCCCTTTACACTTTGCTCGCTTGATAGAGTCTAGCCCTGTTTTCAGGCGCAGAGCCACCCCCGCTCTATTGACTTCAGGAAAGAACACAGAATTTTAAGTAAACGAGGCATGGAAGTTCCTTAAAGAATGGTGTGGAATCAAAACACCTTTTTTTGCTTCTGTTACTTCTGACTGAAGATGTGCTCGAGCTGGACGGTGAGTGTAGCACTTAAACTCTGTCACATCCTCAGATCCCTCGCTTCTGTTATATAAACATCAAAAGAAACGTTAGTTTTTAGCCAGTTTTATTGTGGTTTAGATTTTAGCATTCAGTTGCAGAGTGATCGGGGTAAATATACCCGAGATTGATTTTTCCAAGTGGCCTGAAGGTGAAGCTTGAAACTGCACATCCGTGGCACGGATTCTAAAGCTGATTTCGCAGCTCTTCGTAGTTATCTGAGGATAAATCTTATAAAATCCATGGGATTTCCTTGTTTCCGGCTGCATTATCGCTGGAAATAACTTCTCGGATGCTGCTGTTGATAACATAGTCCCAACATTTTAATTTGCGCCGAAACTCATTCTTAAAAACAAGAGTGATTCGGTGCTGATGAGGGTAAGAAAAATATGAATAGCAAGACTTTTAAACATGTTCTTTCCGGCTACCCAGCGTGAAAAGTGGAAGAGAATTATTTAAGCAACACATGTTTATTAATTCAAAGTAGAACTTTGGGGTTTGCTTCGCTCTCATTCCTTGAATTTCTATTAGCTGTGCGGTAGCTCACTCATACCATGACAGATTTCCGCCCCTCTTGTTTTATTCTAACTTAGTGATTCGCATATTAATTAATCACCTCCTTGCGGTGTGCCTCGGTTCCTACGATCTGCCTCTAGAAGCACGGAAGATAGGAGACTGGACGAATCGGTGCCCTCGTAATCAGAAGGGATGAAGGCAAAGCCTTGCGAGCGTGCAGCTTCACAGAAGTGGACGGCTAATCTCAGATAACACTGAGAAAGAGACCACGAAGGGCTTGCAGAAAGGAGCTGCTCGGGGGTAAAGGAGAAGAAAAACAACCACCCCCTTCGCTTCCCGATGAATGGCGCCAAGGCTTTTTAATTGACAGCACCGCGAAAACTTCCTTCCGTCCCATCGGCATCTTCGCTCCCCTTCCCAACAGGCCACTGGGGAAAGCCCGCTCTTCTTGAGCTTTCCGGATCCGTCTTTCTCAGCGTCCGCTCCACCTGCAGCAACTCGGTCGTTTCAAAGCAACACGCCGCTGAGCGGCCAGATTCCCCTACCGCTGATCCGGGGGGGCGGCGGCGGCGGCATTGGGAAAAGAAAAGAAAGAAAGAAAAAAATAAAAAGGGGGGGTGGGACGGCTTGGCGCGTTAGTTCCAGGATTACGCCTGCAGGCATGGACAACGCCTCTAGACTGGGCAGCCCGGGGAAGAAACGTCGCGGCCACTGGCGACTCTAGAACGGGCCATTCTGGCTTCTTTTACGGGGATCTGGCGCTGTTGAAAGGAGGACCTTGGCAGCTCTGGCTTTTCTCCTTTTTTATTCCCCCTCCACAAGCTGGAGCTTTGTTCTTTCCCGTGTTTGGATGTGCGCAGCGAAATATTCCGACCCCCTCCGCCGTAATTCCCCGATGGGTCTCTCTAAAGAACCCGTCCTTTCTTAGTTTTGAGATAGCCACAGATCGCAAAAGCGGATAATCTCGCCAGAGCTGCCACCTGAGCCTCCATATGCCTTGGCTGCTCGTCTCCGAAGCAAAGGAATGGCTCCTTTTTCCGAAGCTTCTCTCCACTGAGCGGATGGGAAATAATTGGGGAAATAAGTTTTCCTGAGGTGATTTGGAAGAGTTAAAAAAGTCCGCCGTTTTCAGCAAGAGGCAGCCAGTCAGGAAAAGTAAGTGCTTCTGGATATTATTGTTTCTAGAGGAAAGCCCTGCCCTTTTTTTGGGGGGGAGCACATTTTGTTTTTAAATGAATTTGGTTCTCTTTTGAGAGTGGAAAGAGATGAGAAGGCTCTGTCCCCCTGCGTTAAATGCAGCCGTACATGTTCGAGGGATCTTGGTCTTCGATGCAGTAAATGTGTTGCCCAGCTGGAAGGCAGGTTTTATGCTTCATTACCTTAAGGTTGACTGGTGAAACCAAGGTTGCCCTAAGGGTGCAGAGGTGTGTGCTCCACATTTGCCATTCCTTACAGAAGGGGAGAATTTGTGAAATCTACTTCAAATTAGACCCAACTCAGCACACAGGTAGCAGTTGCTAACATTCTCCTCTGCAGCTGTTCTTTCCCCTTAAACTCATGTAGGCCAAATCTAATGGCCACTTTCCGTGTTATCCTCATGGGCCAGCTCTGGTAACTGTCCCATGTTTCTGGCATGCTCCCACATCAGGCCTTTGGTGCACACGGGCTCTGAGTGTATCAGCTTGGTCTTTTCCATCATCTGCCCAACCAATGTACTAATGTAGCTGTTCCCAGTCACTATTTGTAAACATCCATGCACATATATGTCACCCATAAGGGACCTGTTTCTTACTCCCATCAGTCTCAGAAGCCTGTTTTCAGTCTATGCAACCACAGAGGAAATCTATGTTACTGCAGTTGACCTGCTCCTATGTTTTTTTTATTGCAATCTTTGATGTAGTATCATGAAAGGGTGTTTACCAGGGACCACTGCTCCCCTCGTTAAATGATTGGTCAGTTTCTGAAGCCAACCCTCCTGCTTTGGGCTTCACTTATGCCATGTCTACTAGGATTGGGGCCTACAGTGGGCCAAGGAAATTGAGGTCTTCTTACAGCTGGTTCTAGATAAAGAGGTGTTCATTGTGAGTAGCATTTCTGTGGCTGCATTCAGTCACGTTGGTCATGGTCTAGGGCAGTTGTCCTTAAACTGTGTTGATCCAATTTCCTATTTTCTAGTCTGAAACAATGTCTTTTTCCTCCCCCCCCTCTTAACTCTCTTACTTTATACAAGCATCCTTGCAATAGTTATCCCCAATTGGATCCTCAACTCACAAATGAGCAATTGCAAATTGTACTCCCCAGAATATATCCAAACAACTCCCTTAACGGTAATCTCCTCTAACTAAAGAATCACTGTTCAAGGGCTTTGAGAAAGGGTTTTGAATGGACATTGGTGTTCATCTGTACCATGGACAGGATCTTGTCAAGCTCTTATACCAGTACGTGGCGACAATGTGCCTCTGGATGGGGAATGTCAAATTCAGATTCAACTCTGACATGATTTAACGTTTGAGTCTGGAAATTCTCAATCTCTGCAGTTCCCTTTCAGGATATGTGTACAATTTGATATCTTCAAGAGCAGATACCAGTTGTGGCCAGGAAGGCCATTGTACAAGCTGATCTAGTGTCATTTGCACCATGTCTGACCAGAAGTCTCTTAAAAGGGTCACTCATGCTTTGGTTATCTCTCATTGAACTACTTCATATCTTTCTACACAGAGTTACCTTTGAAGACCACTTGGAAGGTTTAGCTGATCCAGACCACAGTGGCACAGGCAATTATGGACATGTCACAGCAAGCCCATTTAACCCCTCTGCTTTGTGACTTGCATCAGTTACCAGTAGGGTTCGGAGTGCAATTCTAGGAACTGATTATCAGCTATAAAATCCCTCAAGTGAAAGGGTCTAGTTACTTGATAGAATATCTTCCATAATTGTTGTCCATTCTATACAAACTGGAAAGTCATTTTATTCTAGGATTAGTTAATTAAATAAGGTCACGTCATTGACCTCGGAGATGGGCTTTTTTGTTAATGCACTTATCTTCTAAAGGACAGAGGATCTTCATTTACCTAGAGATCTGTTTAGTTCCCACCATCATCTTATTTAAACAAATCCTTAAAATCTGTTCTTCCCTGAAGCCTGGCAAAGAGTTGTTGGTGAACCCATTGATGGACAATTCATCATTTGGATTCTGTTGTTTTTTACTGAATGTCCAAGGAGGGGGGAGGGGGAGAATTGAATTTCACTGTTTTCCGTTGTATGCTGTCAGAGTTGCAATGGAATTGGGTGATCTGTAAATCTAATGAATAAAATATAATAGGCTGATTGTAGAGTTTTACAGGTTCATGTACAAGCACAACAAAAGGCCACCACTTGCAGTGCTAAACAGGCTAGATAGGTTACAGAGTGTAGACAAAACTCACAAACAAATGCTGGAAGCATGAGTGAGAAAGAGCCAAGTGAGGTCAACTGCACATCTATTAAAGACAGTCCAGAAAAAGAAAGAAAGGAAAAGAAATGTGAGAAGCTCAGCTCTTGATGCATTTACTTTGGTAAAATGATAGTTTTGCACGCAACTTCTGGTTTCTAGGAGATGCCAGGTTGAAATGGTTGTCTTAAGGTCACATTCTGTGAGACTGCAGAGTATCTATGGAAATCTTGAAAAAGGACATTTGGGGAAGGTGGGTTCCTACAGTGAGGAGGATGGCAATGAATGGTTCTGAACTCTGCAAAGGTGGCTTCCAGTTATCTCTTTTATGTAGCCATCAATCAGTTCGGTTGCATTTACCAGTCTCAGCTCTTCTTGGAAGTAAAAGTCATTTGTTGCCAGTATAAAGAAATAATCACTGCTGATTGTCAGAGATATGACTATAAAACCCAGGAACATAGAACTATGGATGGCCTGAAGCAAGAATGTCAAAAAAGCACTGAAGAGCTAAGTACAGGGAAAGCATAGGTTAATTTCTTAAGTGGTAGTGACTTGATGAATGAACTCCTGACAAATGGCAGAATAATCAACTATGGCTAATCTCCTAAAAGCTAAGAAGGGGGTTAGACTTTTAGTATGGATATTTATCGTATAAACAATAAACAGAAGATGGCCAGAAAAATCTCAAAATATTAGAACAAATTGGGAATTACAAACAACAGTTACACAGAATAAAATAGTGGCAGATCAGTTTCATATAGCTACCAATAACATTGCATAGACACCACACTGAGCTACATACAATCATAGGCTTGGAGTCCAACCTTCTGCCCAAGGCAGGAATCATTATACCAGCTCGAGCAATGTTTTCTTAAAAACCTTCAACAATGGAGCACCCACAACTCCAGGAGGCAAGAGGTTCCATTGTTTAATAGTTCTCATTGTCAGGAAGCTCTTCCTTATTTCCAGGTTGGATCTGAGGAGAATCCACTCACTGCTTGTTGTCTTGCCCTCAGGTGCAATGGAGAATAAATCGATGCCTTCTTTTCTGTGGCGCCCCTTCAAGTATTGGGAGACTGCTGGCATATCTGTCTTCTCTTTCCCCTCAGTCTTCTCTTTCTTAAGCTAAACATTCCTAGTACCTTTAGCTATTTTTCATAGGATATAGCTTCCAGATATAATCTTTGTTGCTCTTCTCTGCAACAAAGAGCCTTTTTTTGTATTGTGGTGACCAGAACTGCATATAGTATTTCAAATGTAGCTTCATCTTTGAGGTATAGAGCAGTACTATCATGTGCCTTGATCTTTGTATTATCCTTCCGTTGATGCAGCCCAAGTTTCCACTGATAGCTGCACATTTGACTCAAGGGAATCAATCTTTGCTTTATTGAAAAGCTGTATAAATTGCCATATACAAAGATATGCTGTGTGGATATTTCTAAAAATATAATAAGTTTATAAGTTCTGTCCATAATAATAAATAGAAAAGGTATTGAATGATAGTGATTCATCCAGAATGGCTGCCTAGTAGCCAAAGGAATTAGTTGTACAAATGTATATTAAGGTACATCAATGAGAATTTGGGTGTGGATTTTTAATGTGAAGATATTGAGATATTGAATGAGTTTGTAACTTGTTCCTTATAGTGACCAAATGTCTTACTCGTTTTCCTATTAATTAATTGTTCTGTGGAGGCTTAATCTGAATACAGTCTGTCTCTGAACTAGCTATATATACTTATCATAGTAGTTCTCCATATTGTGGCAGTGAGTCGGTCTTTCACTAAAGTATGTAAGGTAGCATAGTGAGCATATGTGGAACTTGGGGTTTGTTTAAAATATGTTAGAATAATATATATGCATTACTAGGTGTGTCTGTAGGATGTGGTCAAAAACATCAAGGTAACTACTATGATGATGTGATGGAAATTCTGCCTATTATTTTTGTGCAGCTCATGTGCATTGAACAAGAACTTACAAATATATTAGAAAGCAAACATTTTAAAATGTAAAAGTTTTGCTTGCCTTCTGATGACATTTAATAGAACAATACTTTTACAGAGGATCTTACTTTTTCAGAATTATGTTCAAGGATTATTAAGATTATATCGCCATAGTCACTAGAAGAAGTGATTCTGGTGTCCATACTTAGGTAACTGCAGCAGGGGTAAAATCTACTTACCTCCTGTGTGGGAGCGCACGCACTGTACGTGTGTGCATCTCTTCTGTGCATGTGCAAATGGTTAAAAAACAGGACATAATGATGTCCCGGTGGGTGGGCGGAGCCTCCCGCCACCAGCGCTACCGGTTTGGTGAGCTGGATAGAACCGGGGGGATTTCACCATTGAACTGCAGGTAAGCATATCTGAACTAAAATGTGCTTAGTCTCAACAGTAGGCTTATAGAAGCTATACAGTTTCAAATTGTAGCTTACAAATGCTTATTGGGATTACCTACAGTTTAGGATTTAATTATTTGGATAAGTAAAACTGGAAGGAGAAGCTTTTTTCCTAAATCTGGGGCACCCAGGGAATTTCAAAGGAAATCTGTCAGCTGAAACTGAAGCAAAGTGCATTGTGTTGCAATGTGCATGTGCATCACAAACATACAAGCAAGTCAGTAGGAGAATGGATAAAGAACAAATTCAGAGTTTTAGTTTGATCAAGTCAAAGTTCTATCTAAATTTCATAAAGATGCTATAGCAGGCCCTGTAGCGAGTAGTTTATGTTACTCATATATTAAATGTTACTAAGTTGAAACAGTTTGCCATAGAAATTATTACACAATGGGAGACTGATCACTATTTAGGCCAGTGCTTAATTGCAGCTTTGGCAGCTACAGGTAAGTTACTTAATATAAGAAAGAAGTTACTCTTATACATTGTCCACTGCATGTTGGTTGATTATGTTTGTGAAATAAATGAAGAACCAAGCTGTGGTGTAATTTCTTCAGGCTGATTTATGTGTATATTTTTGGACCTACATCTTTGTCACTGAAATTATTAGATGGCTTTGGAGCTAAATGCTCAAATAATTTTCAGTGGCAAAGTTAGGAAACATTCGGAAATCTCTCAAAGGGGGCGAATACTTTTTTTCTGTTTGCCTCTTGTTTATTTCCTGATTTTGCATAAGTGTCTATATTAAAAAAATGAGAAACTTATTTAAATGTATTCAAGCTTTTCTTTTTCTTACAGTGTTATTGTTTTTAAAATAATGAAAAAGAACAAAAGTAACAAAATATAAAAATAAATTATTAATAAAATACTTACAAATAAGTGAAAAAGATACAATTAAAACCAATATAAAGAATAATTGTGTTATTTATATTGTTAGAATATCATATTTTATATTATATATTGTTGTTTATAACCATATAAATAATATTCTAACAATAATACTAATTGTTACGGTAACCAGTTACAATTCTATATATAATTCCATATATATATATAATTTTCAAATGTGAGTAGCATGGTGGTCTAGTGGTGAAGATGCTTGACTTCCACTCGGAAGGTTGAGAGCTGAATCTTAGGTAGCGGGTGATGTTTCTCCCTTACGGTACAAAGAAAAGGTATCTTCTGCAAACTCCACAGAGGCATCAGGAAGGGCATCCAGTCAGTAAACACTCAGCTCCATCCATTTGCCCAAATCTGTCCCTTATTGAGGGACTACAGGGTCATAAAAAGAAAAAAAAACCCATCTAATTATCAAACGCAAACATTGTGCAAATAAACATATACATTTATTTGTAATACACTTATTGCTTTTTAAAAAACTTACTGTATTTTTTGTAAATGAGTCCCATATTTCTTTTATCCATTAAAAAGTCTAGGCTTAGAGGCAATCTATTCATAAATAGCAAGTGTAATCAAGTCTTCAATCCATTGAGTAAATGGGGCCATACATTTATCTTTCCAGGGTTGTAATATCCATCTTTTTGCCATAGAAAAGGCACAGAGAATCCATTTACATTTTCCAGTTGTCAAATTCCATGTACTAGGTAAGTAATTCAAAAGAATTTTAGTCTTTGGAAATGTTAGCTTTTGTCACACACTCACATTTACATGGTTCACTACTTTCTCCCAACATTTAGGAAATATAGGACATTATAAAATGTGTTTTAAATAAGCATTGTCCTATTACATCTCCAACAAAATCCTAGACAATTCTTAGAGACAATTCAATACAGGCATAGTGGAGTCCAATAAATTCTAAATATTTTTTGTTTTATAAGTCATAGTTTAAAGTCCATTGACACTCTTGCTATAAAAGTTAAGACACTCATCCATTGTCTAAATTTTATTTTTCTTTTCTGAACCTCATTAAATGTACATTCAGTACTTAAAGGACTTTTCAAAATTGATTTTAATTACAGCTGCCTATTGCAGTTTTAATACTAGAAGGGTATGAATTATGCTAGTTCTCTATGTAAAATATTTTTTGTAAAGCAATATATGGAAAGGTTCTTTTGGCATTTAAAAATTAGCAGATACTATAATAATCTTTTATAAATGCCTTATAGGAATGCTTCATTTAATGTTCATGCTATATTGTATAGTTTGGTTTCATTACTTTCAGTATGCTGAAATAATAAATAAACATTTCTGTAAAAGTGTACATTTTAAAGGCATAATGTAGGTGAGGAAAATATGTGAGAACAGCTCCTAGGATTTGCACTCGGATCAAAAATTAAAAAATGGCTTCCAAATTGCAAATGTATGAATAGTATTCTTGCTTTGAATTATGGGTTTGCTTGGATTCTGATCTTGTCAATAATTGAGGCCAATTCTTTTTTGCATCAAAGCAGCCTGGATAAGTGTGATCCTTATCTAACCAAACTATGTTTCCATTAATTTTCCATTCAGTTTATTATTACCTTTTCCCCTCCATGCTTGCTATTGCTGCCAATTTTATGTTATCATGTTCCCATTACTTCCCTAACATTAAGAACACCTTTTCCCCCAGAAGAGTTTATACTCCCTTGTACAATAGCTATGACAAAACCAAATAGTATTTGAGCCAAGGTTCTCCTTCAAGCCTTGTCTGCCTTCTCTGGTGACACAGGAGCTTCAGCTACGTTATTGCTTCTGGAAGTTTTGGGTGGAACTCCTATAAATATGGATGCTGTCTTTTGGTTCTCCCTCACCTTCCAGTAGCAGTCTCTGGAAGGGTTACTCCATAGTCTTCTTACCACTTGTAGTGACTTCTCCCTTGAAATGGGATTTATAATTTAGAGTGTGGTTTGGTTCCAATCCATTCTTTGTTCATGTGGAGACCTGGGATCGATGCAGACTTGTACTCTACTGTGATCTTACTGTAAATGCTTTAACCTCAAAACTATGCTAATTATTGTGATTGCTTCTGGAGTCAGAATAAGATAGTAAAACAGATGTAAATCCAGAAAAGAAATATGTTTGCTGAAATAAGTATCTTCATGTATTAGGATTAATATAATCCTATATAATTGTTGAGAAGGGCCGCTATAGAAATAAAATAAAAGATGAATAAATAATCATTCTTGGCAAAATTGGATGTTCAGAAAGATAACACTTTCTGGAGAGGGAGGGAGAGGGAGAGAGAGAGAGAGAGAGAGAGAGAGAGAGATGTGCAAGTTGCAGTTTTCATGGAAAATTACTTTTGAATATAGAGAAGTTTAGATATTATCAGTACCAACTTGTGAATTGTCTTGAACTTGTCTGTTCTCCACATGAGCTTCCGAATTAATAGGTCAAAATAAGTACAGATAACCCTGCAGTTACAAGGGTAATTGGACTGGAATTGCTGTTGCTAAACGTAACATGACCACATTGCTTAGTGATAGCAATCCCAGCACTTTAAATTGCCATTGTTAACAGAATCCCACTTGTCTTTGCCATTGTTAACTGAACCCCAACAGTCATTAGACAAGGACCCAGACAAATCCAAGCCATTCCCAGCTTCGTTTTTTCTCCTACCACCAATCTTCCACCATCACCACTCCACCTTCTGGCTCCCTGCACAGTGGCACTGCTCAGTAGCAGTGGCAGCATTGAAGAGGCTGGGGGCTAAATAGGGGGTGGAGGGCCTTCAGCAGTCTCAACTAGCTGGCATCACTGCCAGATATCAACTTCAGTTGCAGTGGTATCACTGTTGAGGAGTGATACCTCATGTCTCCCACAACCATCTACTCCACTCCAGCACAATAGTGCAAACCCCCATCTGTCCCTACTGTCTGGTGCTCTATATGCCCTGTGTCGGTGTATAAAAATTCATGAATTGGAATAGACATGGTAACAGGTCAACCAATGGATACTGTTTGGTGACACAGACAATTTGGAGCCTGGGCGTGACTTAGCTTGACAGTTATGTCCTTGCATTATTGCTTCTGTGATTATATTGATTCTGTGCTTCTGGATTCTGAGTTCTGGTTCTGGCTTCTACTGCATGGGTATTGTATACACGCATCATGCTTTATAGTACCATATATAAACAAGTTTCTTTTATGAATATTTTCTTTTATGAATCCTGCTGAATTATTTACTGGTATGCTGGTTGGATTGCTGCAAACTCTAACATCCTGCCAGGCCCAGTTGACCTTGCCATCTCCCTCTCATTGCTAACAAGGTGTTCCCAGACTAGTCTTAAGTGAGGCAGCTGCTGGCCATGCCAAGCCTTCTTCCCGAAGTCACTCATGCTGTTTCCCAAACAATATGTCCCATTCTTCCAATGCTTCGGGAGGCCTCAAAAGCTTTCCAAAGGCTTTCCAAATCATCACAACTTTGCCGTAACTTTGAATGATTGTAGTCCCAGTGACATAAGTCAAGGACTACTTGTAAGCAAGATTAAGTTGTTGGTTTATTATTCCAATATTTTTAGGCAATGGATGTTTACTTACTTGTATTCCCAATACTTCTCTTTCTCTGAAATAATATTTTTCTATTTTGTATATTTCTAAAGGGGATAGGAATAACATTTTTATTATTTGTGTAGTTTTCAAAGTATATAGGAAATGTAGCTAGAAAGGTAGATAACATGCAGTTGGAAATTTTTAGTCTCTTTTGGAAGGTGGTGTTACTTCATAGTTTAAACAATCATTTAGTGATGCCCTACAGATAAAAATTTTACTGCTAAAATTGGTATTTTATCTTCAAATTTAGTGACTGTATCTTGAAATTTGGAAGCACAAAAAGAATTGCAGGACTGTTACTCCTGATATGTATATTTATACATAGAGTCATCCTGAAATGTCTTATTGTCACCTTGTTATCAGTTTTATATATCCTGGGGTAAAAGCTATTACATTTATGGCAAGCATAAAAGCATAAAAGCACTGTTGTGATAATTAAATCTATAAATGTACTTATACATATTTACTCACCTGATATTTTGGAGGTTCTTTCTGGTTTGAGAGACTTCTGTTTTCAATTTATATTGCCACACTGTATTGACCAAGCTAAGAGTGCTTCCAGAAGAGATGCTATTATTTAGTTCTTGCCTCACAGGGTCCACACAGTAAGATTTTCCATTTGTGCTTTTAAATCTTCTCAGTTGCTTTTATCCTTTTTTCTTATCACAAAAGATATTGTGGGGAAGAAAAAAAGAATAACTACCCATGGATTAGTAGCATTTATTCAATATATTTGATGCTAATGAATTCTGAATATAATCATATCTTCATTAAGTTTGTGTAATTTCCAGGCAAGAGTATACAATGCACTCTATACATATTTTTTAAAAGACTTGATATCTTGTGCTGTGTTGTGCAGATTAAACTTGGTCCTATACTGGTTCTGTAAAAAGCAAAGCAGTCTGTAGCTTTCCTAATTGAGGCAATTCAATAATCAACAACTCTGTTTAAAGAAGGCATCAGGGAATTTGTGATCTTCCAGTTCTTGTTATTAAGTTACAAGAACTGCTGTCCATGCTGGCAAGTGATGGATGCTGAAACTGTAATCCAGGGATTTACTTCAGGTGACTGGAAAATAGTAAAAGAGTGCAGCACTGGACTTTAAAAACAACAACACAGGGAAAAATAGACAGTTTAGAGAAGGAAAACAAAATACTTTAAAGAACTATACATTAATACTATGTATGCTTCCAAATTTGTAGAAAGATCTTTGTACCACAAATCAACTAGGTCAACTTTTGTTCACTTGAAGACTAATTGGAACATACTATTTGCCAAAGATAACTAACTTTGGGACATGCAGCTTTTGAATGACCATTTATTACATGTGTATGGTTAAAATAATACTGAACCAAAACATTATTGATGTCATTACTCTTTGTTTTATGAAAATAATTTAAGTTCTGGGTATATAATTAAATATTAAATAACATTTTATTTCTGAAAGTTGTACATATTTCTTTGCATTGAGAAGGTCGGAAGGTTTTTCCCATAGGAAAGCAAGCAAGGCATGTGTCAGCTCTGGAAGCCATCTTAAGCAGGAAGTCCTGTCGCTGCCAACTATGACTTGCAATTTCTTAACGG
>JANHFK010008621.1:104065-117473 GCA_036250565.1 Sibynophis collaris | reverse complement strand
CAAGGCAGATTGTCTTTTCCTTTTAAAATGAATATTTGATTTCCCCTACCCCTTTTAAAATCAATAAAAAAATTTGCCCCCTCCCAAAAAAACATTGGTGTGCTGCCACAGTTGTTCAGCACTTGTATTAAACAAGGACCACTTGTGTTTCAGCACTTACATTAAATGGTCACTGAACAAGTGGTCGTTAAGTAAGGACTACCTGTATGACTGGGGCATATTAGATCAGTAAAATATTCTACAAAAATGAATATTTTGTATTGTTCTGGGTTTTTTTTTTTATACCAAAGCTTCAAAATTTTACACTTGTATATATGCAAAATAATTAGTATCTGTAAAATGTGTAGACTGTGGAAGATGCACTATGCATTGTGCGTGTGTTTTAGCTACTTCAGTCTTGCAGTAATCTGGTGTACATTCCTTTTTTGATATTTTTACCCCAGAAGCAAGCTTTCTACCATGTGATTTGTATTTTACTCAAAATATTTTTCTTCAGTGCATATGGCTTGAAAAGTTAAAGATTGATAATTAAACTATTTCAATATTTGTTAACTATAATGTATTTGTATTATTAGTTTGATTTTGTTTAAAGTTGCATTATTTCCATTTTTAATTAAATATAAATAATGTAATAGTGAATTTCAATTTAGAATGGAAAGCTTTATCCTAGTCCTAAAGATTAAAGTCACTGGCTGAAAAGTACAGGAATCTGATGAAATTTCAGATAGAAAGCAGGGTCCAGCTCCAGAAAACTGCAATCAAAGGAACTTTATGGATTAATTCATTTCTGGACACCATCTTTGAGTAGCCTCAACTGTTTGAATGACACGCTTTATTTCATGATATTAAATTTTTCGTCAATAAATTTGGTTGTGCTATCATTTTCATACTTACTTCACAGTAACCAATTTCATCATATTTTGATTTATATTTTCAATGTTTATAACCACTCTGGGTGGTGTACAATAAGCAACCAGTTAAAACCATTAAAATAATTAAAAAAATAAAACCAAAATAATAATACAAAGGGTTTATTTGTTAGCCATGTTTGGAGGTTTATATGCTCACACTGTTTCTTGATTGTGAAAACTGTATGCAAAATTAAATAATGTGGCAGGTATTTCCATAAATATAAACCTCACTCTTTTACTCTTTTCTACTCACTAAGTATGCAGATGGAATAGATGTACTGTTTTGGCTTTTCCACTTCCTCACAGTACACAGATATACAAAAATAATATTTCTATTATCATTTTCTTTCTTTCTTTTTAATATCATTCAGTTTTTTAATAATATTTCAGATTTTCTTCTAGGCATTTACATTGTTAAAAATTATTTTGCACTGAAGTAAAATAAGCCAGTATACTTACATTTATAAGCAAAATTAGAATATGGGTTGATATTTCATATGCAAATTCATTTGGAGGTAGTTTTAAATTAGTTAGCCTTAACCCAAAGGTACTTTTTAAAAGGTAATTGGATTTTCTTGGGTTTTTTTCCTTTAAAACATTTTGCTCATCCAAGAAACTTCTTCAGTTCTGGATGAGCTTCTTGGATGAAAAGCAAAATGTTTTCAAGGTAAAAACCAAGAACATCCAGTTGCCTTTTGAAAAGCATCTTTGGTACAACCATGACCTGGATGATTGAGAATAGACATTTAACTAGCCTTAAATGGTATTTAATGTATAACTGTTAGAATACATCAAATGTGGGCATCTTTCTCCTTTGCTGTCTTCATTTTTTTTTATTAAATATTTTTTCCCCTTCTTTTAGACAATTATCTCTTGGTGCCATAGCACATGGATTTCAGGACTGCATGTGAAGAGGTAGTGCAATTTTTTTCTAACTTAAGCATGTACATATGTGCTTATTTTATCTCGTTTATTCTCATGATAAACATTGTGTGGATTATATGAATTATTAAATGGATACTTGCATATTTAAAAATAAAGCAAAACTTTATCACCTTCATAGTCAGGGCAGGGACAGGCGACTTCCATTCTTTGAATGTTTTTGTGTTTACAAAATCAAGCTTCATACAAATGCAAAGATGATTTTAATAGGGTCACACTTCCCTTAATATCATATCTACAATTATAACCATGTATATTTAAGAAAACAATGAACCATAAAAAAAATTCTTTATGTGTTCATGGACACATTTATGCATGCATTCTTTTTATCCCTTTAATTCCATGCTGACCATTGGACTATGAATGTGGTATGCAAAGCCTTTATTTTTCATTTTCTTTACATAGCATTTCCTACATTTATCTCCTAATCTTCCACTTTCTTCATTTTCCATATTCTAGCATCATTAAGAACTAATTATAAATAGTGCTAGAATTTTTTTTAAGTGTTAAGTATGACTAATAATGAATTTATTAGCATTAATCCAAAACAAAAGAATATGAGCTTTAATTTATATGAGGCACATCTGTCAGTTCCCTCTATGGGGAATTGAACTCATGGGTCATTGCATTTTTATGTGATTATATGCAGTACATTAGTTTTAGATGGTCTTCAGGCTCTGGAGCTCAGGAGTGTTGGTGGGTTGAATATTTAGAGACCACCTTTAAAATGCTCTATATAGCATATTATTTTTTCTTAAACTCCCAGACCAGAGATACAGGTATTATGTTAGGTCATGCTCTCATGTATGAGGTACGTGTATAGAGAAATCCCTATCGATCTCCAATAAAGGACAGAACTCATAAAACCGCATACATGAGGACATGATGTAATGCAACTTCCATATCTCTCTAGTTTGAGAGTGTAAGTATAAGGAAGTAGACTTAGAATAATGGATAAATTTGAATAAGAATGGAATAAGATGGTTATAAACTATTCAGATAATTAGAAACAGTTTTGAATTAGCAAGCTACTATAAAAAGTGAAAAGAGACAAAAGCCCAGGATGTGGTCTTCTAAACATCCCTGAAGTAGTGTGTATTGCAATGTTGGATAGCCAAAGTGGGATCAGAAATTGATGCTACTGATAATTACATGTCAAGGTCAAGTTTCATGCATATATACATATATATCAGCATCAGTTATTGTAGATCTGAAATAAATTAGAGTTCTATTCATTCTAAAGGTTAAAACCTCTGTTATTTATATAAATCACTGTTTTTTAAAGTCAGAACTGAAATAATAGTTTAAGGATGTATTGTATAGCCTGAACTATAATACTGTGAAATAATACTAGGGGGTTCATATCACTGAATTGTGTTTGTGTGTTTGCTGGGATGTGTTTTGCTTTTGCTTTTTTCATGCTTGATTTCCTTATTCATTCTGAATAGGTTTTGCCTGTGTGCATCCCACTGCTCACTCTTATTTTAATTTCACTGTGATGCTTAATTAGGCCTACTGTATAGTTAGATGTTATTTAATTCTTGCCCCTAGCTTTTTTCATCAAGCTGCTTGGGATATTTTATAAGGTAATTAGCCAGGAAATGAATATAGTCAAATAACACAACATAACTATATACATTTTTTCCAAGAAATGTTATGCCAAGAAACCATTGAATGGATTAGAAACTGTTCTTCCAAAATACAGATCAACACACATTTCTGCCATCTAGCTAACCTTATTTGGTGGAGATTAACAGAATTAAAATGTCACTCTGTATTTGTTTTCTATCTTTCCTGGGGTTTTTTCTGTCTCCTGAAAACCATATTTGTTTTCTAAGCTGCTATCACGAAGTTGAAATGCAAAGAAGCAAGAAATTTAGAGAGAGGGGTCAGTCATAAAATTCTAAAATTGAGAACATGACATTGATTCCAGGTCTGCATACAATGCTCAGACATGAGTTTGCTGGAATGGATGAAATTTAATATTTTCTCTTAATATTTAACATTTATTGGCTGACATAATGACTGCAGATGTTATAATAGCTCTCCAGGGGTATTGGACTACTTTTCCTTGTATTTAAAACCAGTTCAACCGAAGACTGGTCTGGTTGAGGAAGGGTATTAGAGTCTATAATGTACTGAACAAGCTTACAAACTTGTTTCTTGTTTCAAGAAACAGTTCGCTTCCAATGGGATTTCCATAATTGGATGTGTATGCACCTGGCAACTCTACAAAGAGGTTGTAAGATGTTGAATATCTCTGTTTTGGGTAATAAAATTTGGAGAATAACTGAGGTAGAATGTGTCCATGTGTCAATATTATTTGAGAAATTCAAAACAGGAAAAGGAGGATGAAATCAGACATCATTGTACCCTCCAAGCATATAAATTGTCCATCCAGAAAATCCCACATGCCCTTAAATTCCAATGAAAGGAGGATGAACATCAGCAAAATAATTAGTCAATTTATTTATTTTTTAGAAAAAGTTAGAGAAGGTTTTGAGGTAGAAAGTCTACAACCTGTTGTAGGTTATACAGCATTTCTAATAGCTATAATGGCCTTGGTCTTTCCAAAATAGCTGTGATTAATTTTAATTAATTAATTAATTTACAAATCTAGGCTACAATCTGAAAAGCACTTGTATTGAATTTGTTTTTGTACATTGAAGAGTTACAGTATTTACTGGATTATAATAATAAAACAGAGTGAACTTTAGTGGAACCTTTTATAGTGTTTCTGTGATCCCAGTTAAGGTCTTGGTTGTTGAGTAATCCTAATAATTTTAATTAGATAAATCAAATGCTGCAACTTTAACCAAAAAGTATCAGGTTGCTACTCTATCAAATAATGTGCAAATTGTATTTTATATGCCTATGTAGGATACTGAAACATAAGCCCTGCTATTTTTTAGTTTATGATCACATTTTAGATATTTTAGTCCTTCATCAACGTACAAAACCCAGATACTTTCAATATTTAAATGTTCCTTAATGTCTGAGTTTCCAAACTTCTAGTAGTAATTTTTGCCTTGCATGTTTCAATTTTTTTTACTTACTTCTGATAATTGGGAGAATTTTAATGGATCATTTGAGATATATCTTATTTTATTGGTTTTACTGAATATTCCAGTTACAAACTAAAAGGAAACTATTTTTGATCCTTAGAATAAATAGTCCATAAACAATTTGACAACTAATAAAACTTTTTTCTTCTTCTGCCTTTTAAAGTCAAAGACAGGGATTTGTTTGCTACAGGATGGTAATCAGGAGCCTTTCAAAGTGCGGCTGCACTTAGCCAAAGATATTTTGACAATTCAAGAACAAGATGTCATCTGTGTGTCTGGTGAACCATTTTATTCTGGAGTAAGTAACATGCTTCATAGTAGCTTCCAGATTAAAGCTGTTATATATTTTGAACTTTCAGAGTTGTTTTTCCACATAGAAATTTCAAAGTAGATGAAGTGATATATACTGAATTCAGAATGAATATTGTGTCTTTAAAAAAACAGCACTCAAGGAGATAAACTAGGAAAGAAACTTCCTGTTTCTTCTTCTGGAATAAGATCTTCTCTGTTTTCCATTTTTGGTTCTGGTTAACATCTTGTTCCATAACTTCTTCTTAATTTTACATTGCTCCCCCACAATCTGATGAGTGCAGATAGATAGTATACAAATATATTAATAGCATAGTATCATTCAGAATAAGCAGTCATTTCAAGCACCTCTTGTAAGGATGAAATGGAGTAATGGGATAATAATTAATAATAACTTTGCTTTAAGAAATCAGAGAAAAATGTTTTCTTAAGAATACACTGAACAACACTGACTGATTGAGATTAGAAGGTTGATTAAGCACGTAAAGATAAATGAGAATTTAGAGAATTTATGAATTATCCTATGTAATATACCAATAAAAGCCTATTATCAAATTATATCTAAATTTACATATTAAAATTTTCAAAATTTTCTCTAATGCTGAAACATCTATTAGATATATTTTGTTGAAAATTATGTGCAATTCATTACCTAGTTGGATAACCATTGGATAATGGAATTTACGATTTTTACCAGAGAAATAGCTCCAGGATTTTTTTTCCTCTGAAGAAGCTTTTTTACATGTGCGAGGTAGGAGAAATAATTTCAACTTTCACCAAGATATTTGTTCCAATGGCTTCCCAATTTTGTTTCCTTTTGTTTTGCTTTTGTTTTCTTTTTTCTTTTTTTAAAATGAAGATAAGCTGGCACTACTCAGGTTAAATCTTTGGCTATGTTCCAGTTGGAAAGTTCTTCATCATTCCATAAAGGACCAATCTCTTAAGGAAAATCAGAAAAGGCACTTTGGGTTTCCTTATCCAAAAAATCTAGAAATAAACATTACAACAAATTTGAAATACCAGAGATAGCACTCCCACCATGTAGGCTTTAACATGGGGAAGTTTGCAGGAGAAATTTCCTTAAAATAAAACTCTGGTTAGAAATGTATTAGGATATAAGAAGAACTGGAGAAAACAACCAGCACACACAGAATTCCAAACAAAATCTACAATGTCAATCTAACTAAACAAGTTGCACAGATGCCAGTAGGATCTTGGATCCAAAAATATAGGCAAAGTTCACTGAGTGAGGATGGCGCCAAAGAAACCTTTTTCTGAAAGATTATTAATTCAGCTTGTTTCCCCTTATTTCTTCTTTAACTTTTTTCCTGTAGAGCTATAATCTAAATGATGTGTAGAAAACCCTGGCCTTTGTGGGCAACGTATCATTGTTTCAACAATTCGATCAAAACACTCAGTTTTGGATGCCTGAAAAAAAATAAAAAAATAAATCATGAAATAGGCTGTTGTGCCAAATCAAAATATTGAATTTTTCACACTTCTTTATGTTCTTTTTTCTTTATCATAAGTTCCTAAAAACCACAATGTTCACCCTTATTCTTATTAGTTGCCAACACAACACCGGCAATTTGGCCACAGGTTATTACCAAATTATTCAGCATAATGAAAGCTAAATTCAGAACAGGAAAACTAAATGCTTAGGAAGGTTGAATATCTCTCTCATTATGAAAAATTAGAGCATTTGGGTCTCTTAACATAGAAAATTGTAGACTGGTCAAGCTGTATAACATCATAGATAGTATGAAGACAGTGAACTGATATCTCAAAATGCTAGGAGAAGTGAGTCCAGGAAGCTGCTAGGAATATTTAAAAAAGATGTTTTACATTGTTCTCCGTACAGAATATAATTAATCTGTGGTGATGGGTATTAATTTGGATAACTTTAAAGAGGATTATCCAAATTCACAGAATGCAGGTCTATCATCTTGAAGTGTATTATACTTGGACTGCGGCAAATTGTCTACAAATGCCTGCTACATGGGAACAATGTTAAAATGTAAGAGCTACTTTCTGTGATTTTGTTCAATTTCCTTTTAAAGCTAACAATATTAATGGCCAGTGCCTCAAGTTAATTATTCCTGTATACACCTGGTTGGCTCCTATGAGAAACAAAATGCTGAATTTATGCAGATTCTGGCCCAATGCAGCAAGGCTATTCATGGGCTTTAATGTTGATTTTTTAAAAGATTGCCTTACATTGGTCAATGGAACATTTGAGAAGACCTAATGCCTAATTACAGAGATTTAGATGTCGAAAAATGACTGCATATATAGCTTTGTGTTATGCATTTATAAACAAATATAATTTAAGTGCAGTACTTCTCAGTTAATGAAACTGGAATTTCCATTGCTAAACGATGCAGTTGTAAAGCATGACATTATGTGACCACATTGCTTAGGGATGGTAATTCTGTTGTTAAGCAAGGATCACTAGTCATTTAGTGGGCATCTCCTGGCAATTTCCTACTGGCTTCCAACAAGCAAAGTTGGTAGGACATTAAAACTCCTAGCCTGCTCACAAGCAATGGTGATGGACATGCAGGCTGGTGGGTAAGTAAGTAGCTGCTGCTGATTGCAGGAGGGTGTGAGAGTGGCCAAGTGGCACAATGCAAACATAGTGAAGCTTGTGGCTGCTGCAAGGTGCGGGAGAGTCCAGTGTGTCACATGTGGATGGAAGCAGGGCTGGTTGCTTGTAGAGTGCAAGATGCTGGCATGGTATAAGCATGGCATGGTATTGTGGCTACTGCAGAATATATGAAAGTGCACAATGAGCCAGTGAGGCATGATGCAAGGGGCTTAGGGTGGTTGCTGCAGTGTAGAGGAGACATATCCAAATGATTTGCAACCTTCTTTTCTATAGCTTTCCCATTGACTTTGCTTGTGGGAAGCTAGCAGGAAAGGTTTCCAATGGTGATCCATGAAAAGCTATGGAAACAAACTCACTGCAACTGTATAAGTGTAAGCCAGTTGCCAAGCACCCAGATCTCCATCGTATGAGGGAAGGATGGCTGGAACTTTGAGGGCCAGTCATAAGTACCACATTTTCAGCACTGTCATGACTTTGAACTGTCATTGAAAAAGTGGTCATTAAACCAAGAACTACCTGTATTTAAGTTTTGTCATTCAGATTGCCACTTTAAGTACCGGTATATATGTTTTGCAATTTCATATGACAATACATATATGAAACTCAAAACTCTATAATGGTTAAATAACACCAAGGCCAAAAAGAGACAATGCAGTGTGATTGTGGTTGTTTTTAAGGAAATGTTTAAATCTGATTTATTTTCAGGAAAGAACTGTAACAATTAGAAGACAAACTGTAGGAGGATTTGGATTAAGTATAAAGGTAGTACAATATTCTTCCTATTGCTGTATATATAAAATGTGTATGTGTGTCTATTTGTATCAAGCATGGATTTTATATTTTAGGGAATATGTTTAAAAAGATCAATGGGTTGCCATTGTATTGTATTCTTCTTTGTCCATTCAGTGTATCATGAAAGCGTTTATTAGAGGTTTGTTTACTTTTACAATACTGTAGACAGTCACTCAAACTGTGGTCTTAAGTGGGTCTTTTATTAAGACCCATCTTAAAATGGGTCTTAATAAAAGCTGAGTTAAAATAGCTGCCACATTACAACCAATTAATAAATCTACAATGCTGCATTCTTCCAAACTTGCTGGTTAATAAAACAGAAAATATTATTTTGGCATTATCAATTTTTCTGTAGGTACGGTAGATATATTAAATTATCCAATTATCTTATGATGATAAGATAGAAAAATATATTGGGAATACCAAACTGAAAGATAAAGCAATGGGCACTTCCTTATTCCATTATTATATAAAAAAGTATGTAATAAAATAGAGTGCTACCCAAAATTGCATTTTACTGTCCTTTCATGCAGTGAGAGATAAATATAAATCATGTATGTATTCTCCCCTGAAATAATTGCATAAAGCCTGAAATAGAAAATGAATTAATAGTTTTTTCTCTAATGCTTTTGATAGTCATCTTTCTTTACTAAAAGTTTCAGTCAAAACATCAATATTACGGCTGTTTTTAGCAAATTAGGAAATTAACTTTTGTAGTTGCCTTTTTTCTGCTTCTTGAGTTCTTCTAATCATTTTCCACCATTATATTTTCAAAATCTAAACTTATGATGTGAATAGCTGACTATCTCAAAATGGCAGCTAAGGTCTGATGCAAAAGTTTTGTCTTACCCTTGTCACTCTTTGGAACAGGCCATGATCTGAAGACTTATTTTTTAGGGGTTACCCTTGTATGTTTAATCCAACAAGAAATGGCAAGCAGCTCTTTCTCTGTTGTCTGCATTCCATGTGAGACAATCACACTGGTGACATCACAAAGAGCTAGTCTCCATGCATTGAGGGTTATTCTCTGCAGCAGAGAGCTTTCTTGTGTGGATGAGTGCTTATACCATTAGAGTTCCAGTTCACATGGTAATAATAAGGCTACTTTGTACAGATGACAGCACTTTAAACATGAAGGCTATATCTTCATTTATACCATTACTATAATCAGTAGTAGACTTACAGTATATACTGCTTCACAGTGCTTTTACAGTCCTCTCTAAGCGGTTTATAGCATATTGCCCCCAACAATTTGGGTTCTCATTTTACCGACCTCGGAAGGCTGGAAGGCTGAGTCAACCTTGAGCCTGGGGAGATTCGATGTGCCCAATTGCAGGCAGCCGGCTGTCAGCAGAAGTAGCCTGCAGTATTGCACTCTAACCACTGCACCACCGTGGCTCTTAGGAGCTGTTTTCATATCTTTTCATGTCACATTGAATGTACAAAAATGACTGAATGGGCTTATCTCATTATCTTCTCCCATCTTCTTCCTCTTAAGCCTCCAAATCACTTCCCGCAACCCCCAGAGATGCATTATCTTCTTCCTGGCTTCAGAATTACCTCAGTGATTCCTTCTCTGAAAGCCTCCATCAAAATCTACCTTTTTAAAATTTAGAAACAGTTCATTTATTGCTGTCTCAATTGTTGCTTTGAGCTTCCGCTTAACTCACACTATCATTTTAAGATACTGTGTTATCAAAATCGGTTCAATCAAACTATAACCAGGACTTCTAAATCTGTTTTTCTAAAGTGGTAAATAGTATTCATTTTCAGAGCTATCTCTAACACAAAGAAATTCCCATGGCTATTGATTGTAGGTTTGATTACGTATTGCATGCAATGCACATAGAATAGTTTTATTTTTACATATAAAAAATCTCAAAAAGTCAATATTTAGATAAAACTTTTTTTTTTAAATAACTCCAAAGGTTCTGATGCTTGAATAGTGCATTTTGGTATAGCAAAGCCAAATAGGACTGTTTAAAAAATAATGTATACTTTCAAAGCCTCCTTTTTTTCCCTTCCTGGCAACATGAACGAATGGACTATTTAAAAAATAGAAAAATGTGCCTCCAATTTAGTTTGCTTTTCATTTCTTTTTTACCCCTCAATGTGAAACTGTCATTTGTGAACTATCTTTGAATTCGTATTTTATTTTGTGCCAGATTTTCTATTCATTTTCTTACTGACTTTTGTGCATGTAAGAATGGAAAATAGAAAATCAAAAGAAACCAGGACTTTAGATTCCATTCAGTCCTTCAGTTGTATGCTTTTGTTTGCATTTTCTTTGCCAGCCGGACAAGAAAATACTCACAGCACCATCCATGTTTCAGAATTAAGCCCATTTGCTTTTTATGAAGTGGATTTGATGCCATAATATGAGAAATCTGGGAAAAGCTGCAATGAATTTGTATTCCTTTCTCAATAATTTCTTCTTTTTTGTGTATGCAGAATATCATGATATTGCCAGCATTTTTTTCCTCGTTTACAAAAGGACTGATTGCATTCATGTGGTCATTAGCAAAAAGAATGATGAAACAGTTATTTTACCCATTTTGTATGTTCAAAAAAAGAAGCTAAAGCTAAAGAAATGTAGTAATAGAGTATTTATAAGTTAACAGTAGACTCAATGAATTATGATCTCTTTATTTTATAGGGAGGAGCAGAGCATAATATTCCTGTGGTTGTTTCCAAAATTTCCAAAGAACAACGAAGTAAGATGTTACTCAATTTCTTTAATAAAATTAACTATGTGTTTCTTTCTTCTTTTATTTTTATTGCCTGATTCACAGTCTGTTTTTTGGGAGAGGGAATTTCATTATAAATGTGAGCACAATATTTTCAGTGCTCACTACTCACCAAGTAACTCAGGTTACTAACAAAGACTAAAAGCAGTAGTATTAAAAACAACAACAATAAAAGTATAACAGACTAATCAAGAGCAAAACATTAACTTCATAAAATTACACTGCATCTATGTAATATGCTGATCCAGCTCCTGAAAATGAACTAGATGAACACCTGGATCCCATCAGATCAGACATTGTTTAATTGTTTGGATGTGGGGCATCTGAAGTCTTTGCAGATTTGTAGGTTGGACAGAGATAACTGGAGATAATCCACTTTTTATTCTCTGTGAAGGTTTTTTTTTTCATTTGTGAACATATATGCTAAGAGGTTTTTTTAGAATTTTAGGGAAATCAATTAAGGCATTCTGTTTGGGTATGGGATAAAACTGCAGTTTATTTTTCAGTTATTTTTCATTGTTTTATTTATATATTGCCCCACTGTTGCTGGAAAATTATAGAGAAGATTGAAATGAAAAATGTCCCTTCTTCCTTCCTTCCTTCCTTCCTTCCTTCCTTCCTTCCTTCCTTCCTTCCTTCCTTCCTTCCTTCCTTCCTTCCTTCTTTCCTTCCTTCCTTTCTTTCTTTCTTTCAGCGGAACTCTCAGGCCTACTGTTCATAGGAGATGCAATTCTACAGGTAGGTAAACAGGTTGGCTGTTAGTCAAATATTATTTATTTATTCTTCCTGTATGGAGAATAGAAGACCTTTTCCTCAAATTATTATTTCTTCCTCAACAGATTAATGGAATTAATGTAAGAAAATGCAGGCATGAAGAAGTGGTGAGCTTTTATAACCTTTTCTAATCCATTACAGTTTCTGCTGTAAATTGATGTTGCTGCACTTTTATTAATTGTTCATTATGCTCTTACATAATTTAACTCTATTTTACTCTGAGGTTGTTAAATGATTATAATATTTAGATAGTGTACCTTCTTCATTGATGTCACATCACTCATATTATATTAGGATTTTGCCATTCAATTTTTTTCTGGAGATATTTTGTAGGCACAAAGTTGTGGGAAAACACCGACTTTTGTCAGTGTATTCTCCCACATTAAAAAAACTAAAAATGAAAATATTTTCTTGAGCATATTTTATCTAGGAAGAGGTAAAAAGGCATTTGAGACTACCTGTCTAGTTTGAGAATCTCTGTATGTAGTCTTGGAATATTGTAAGACTAGACTCTTTCTCATATACTGTAGGTCTCACTTTAATAAGACAAATGAAGTGTCACTTACAGGACAGCAATTTATTTTGAAGGATTTTTTAGATGTTATTTTAAACTTTCAGGCATTACAAGGACATTAAAAATCTTTCCTCATGTTTTATCTTCAGAACATATGATATATAATATAAAAGGGTCAGAGAGACAAGACAAAATCAAGAATACACAGTTTCATTAAGTTATTACAGATATAATAAAAATCACAAGCTTGATGTGAAGATTTTATTTTTGCACCTCATTATAACTATTATTTGAACTGAAAGTAAAATTCTCACTTGTGTCAATAGGAACTTTAGTTCAATGTAAATAGCTGGTATGGAAGTCCAGCTCTGGTCCAGATTGCTACCATATTGGGAGAAAAAAATGTTAAAGTCTCTCTTGTTCTTGTTAAGGTCTTATTGCCCGCTTGGCTCTATTTTAGTTATCGGTAGCTATCTTTAAAAATTAGGGGAGGGGTATGATCACTGCAGATGGGGACTGCAGCCAAGAAATTAAAAGACGCTTGCTCCTGGGGAGGAAAGCTATAGCAACTCTAGACAGCATTCTAAAAAGCAGAGACATCACCCTGCCAACAAAAAGTGTGTATAGTCAAGGCTATGGTTTTCCCAGTTGCAATGTTGGCTGTGAAAGTTGGACCATAAGAAAGGCTGAGCGCCAAAGAATTGAGGCCTTTGAACTATGGTGCTGGAGAAAACTCCTGCGAGTCC
>JANHFK010008621.1:32720-43594 GCA_036250565.1 Sibynophis collaris | reverse complement strand
AAGAAAGAAAGAAAGAAAGAAAGAAAGAAAGAAAGAAAGAAAGAAAGAAAGAAAGAAAGAAAGAAAGAAAAGAGAAGGAAGGCAGGAGGGAGATGTGAGGAAGAGAAAAAATAGGATATTAGCTCAAGGATTAACACTAGCAGATAGATATCTCTATCTTATCCTGCCTTTAAGTTTTCATTTTTATTTCACCATAGGCAGAATATTGTCCAACATAGATTGTCTCAGTGTGGCTGAGTTATGATTTTATAGCTGAGTTTCAATATATGCCATTACTGCTGAAGAAAAAAATACCATTTTGATTACTGTTTTCGCATATGAATGTACATACAATACCTATTTTACTTCTGTTGTATGCTAATTTTTGCTTCACCTTTCTTCAGGGGCAGGTATATTTGTAATATGTATATTGGTACACTACACAAAGGATTATATATCTAATTAACAGGAGAGTTTTCTGTGTGTTAAGGTGTGTTTTCTAAGACAGGAACAAGCCCTGTCAATCCATGGTTTCTCTTATGTTGTGTTCTCTTATGTTAAGGAGGTTTGATACTTTGTGACTGTATGACATCAACCAAATTGAGATACAGAATATTCCACAATATTCCCCAATTTTTTAAAAAATGCAGTATTAAGCTAAAACTATGCTTAACACAGGATAATATTAAATCTCGGAGAAGGATTCCAAAACTATGTCATGTGGAAATGACATTCAACCCATATACATTGAACAGATGTGGAGTATGAAACAGAATCACATGATAAGTTCCACTCTGACTTTAGCATATTGAGAACTCTGTGACTATCTAGTTGTAAATATCTTGGGATATCCAAGATATGTGTTTCGTAGGTGGCGCTTATAATATTTCATCTGTCTTGGTTTAAAAGAAAGAATGAATTTTTCCATGGTGCAAATTTCCATTATAGATGATATTTTAGTTTCAAATGATCTATACATCTTAATGCTCATTCAAAATTTCCATTTATTAGTTACAAACAGCAAGTGTTTCTTGCAGTTTCTTAGTATATCTTCAGATTGCCTCTAGATGGCATTCCTATTATCTCAGTTTATATTGCCAACAGTTAAAAATGAAGTAGTTACCAAATCAGTGATTGCACAATGGGAAACCGATACCTTGTTTTAGTAGTAAAGATGACCAGAAAATCGAGCCAGATTACTAGACTGGCCATTTGTTTAACAAAATGTAAATAAGTAACTAAGATGTCTCTCTTCTGTTATTAAATTGGATCACTGAAGTTAAAAAGTTCACTTTCGGATAAGAGAAAAAATATCTTTGCTAATATTGGCAGATTGAAAATTTATCAGATATGCATTTTCTTCTGTAGCAGTTTTATACATTAATGTTTTTGTTGTTTGTTTCCTTTAGGCTGTACTATGGCGGTACAAGTTTTCCCAGCTTAAAGGGTCTTCAGATGATGGCAAGAGCAAAATTAAATTTTTATTTCAAAATCCCGACACTAAGCAGATAGAAGCAAAGGTAAAGAGAAGAACAAAATTCCTTTCCTATTATCAAATTATTGGTAACTAAGTAACAGGACGTACATACTGTCACCCTTTTCTAACCAATTTGTCTGAGTCCAGAACTGGCATAGCCAGAGCGTTGTGTATTGAGTTTGGATCTGGCACAACAAATTTGACTGTGGCTAACAAAGAGAAGAAAAGGCAGCTTGGAGTACTGGTTAAAGCATCAGGCTAGTAACTAGTGGACTGTAAGTTCTATTCCTATATTCAGGCTGAAACCAGCTAGGTGCGCTGTCACTCTCTCAGCCCTAGAAATCTGCGTACACACACACAGTAAGAGTAGCAGATAAAAGTAGAAAAATCACTCGTTTCTCTTTTAAAATATCAGGACTGATATGGGCCAATAATTATACATTCATTGTGTCATCACATCATTTAGGCAGTAACTTCTGCTGCTAAAATGTGGGAGACTTGGAGGAAAAATCACATAAAGCTCAATTTTACTCTTTCCTAATTTTTCCTATCCAGTAGGGATACATAATATAAAATCTACATTTCAAAACATTAGTAATGTCACAGTGGGCATTATGTTGTAAGGTCTATTTCGATTTCTAATGAGCAAAATAGGGATGTGCTTGAGGAATAGCCTAGCAAAGAAATGGGTAAAAAGGCTCTTTATATAAATATTCTGATACTTTGTACTTCTTATACACAAAGTCTTGAACACAGAGATTTTATAGTTTGTTACAATTTTATGATCAGAAATTTTCTGCAGATTGATAAAAAATCTGTAAATTGCACATTGGAAAAAAAAATAAACTAAAATTTATTTTAGACTACTTAAAAGAGCAAAACACAAGGATTATACCCATCACACAGTATCTTTTTTATTTAACTATCTTTTCCCAATTATTTGGAAATATAAAATAATTATAGTTACAAATTTATATTTTAAAATTATAAAAACTATGAGTTTTGTAATCTGGGTGTAAAGAAAGTAATTTTGTAGTAAGACAAAAACATTTAGTTTCACAATGAATAATAGAACTGGGTATGTTATGAATCTATTTGATTTCCCTAAGCCTTTGTGTTTGTGTCTCTTTAACCACTACTTGGTGCTTTTATCACAATATATGATAAATAAATAAATGGGCTTGTCTCACATACCTGATCATTTTGCTTTCACTTTCAGGAATTGGAATTTTCAAATTTATTTGCAGTTCTGCATTGCATCCACTCATTCTTTGCAGCTAAAGTGGCATGCTTGGACCCACTCTATGTTGGCAGTCAAGCCACAACTGCCCCTACTTCTGCTTCTGTTGCTTCTTCTTCTTCTTCTTCTGCTACTACTACTGCCACATCATCTGGCAGCTGCAAATTAAAATATATGACTTGATAACTCCCAGTCCTGTACTTGTATCCTTCCACAAGTATGTAAGACTGCTGTATAAATATTTATCAGCTTATTCCTTGAAGAACAGCAAGGTATTAAAACTGACTCAAGACATGTGGCACCTCTCTACGGAATATGGTGATATGGGATCAGAAATTAAATCTCAATTTTACAAAGCAGCAGTACACAATGAAGTTGGAAATCCTATTGTGGAACAATATCTTTTTACTATAATTTGATTGTGCTTTGACAGCATTCAAAGAAAAAGAAATAAAAATAACTGATACATCACCATGCTTAAGCATTTCAAACAATTTTGAAATCTCAATAATAATAGAGCAGTATCATTTCCTTGTTTCCAAATGTTTTTATATGACAATTTACTCAGCTCTGTATTTGAAGTAACATTCTCTTGATAGACTATATATGAAAGGATGACAAGCAAAAGGCATAGAGCATGTAAGAACCATGAACTGGCCATGAAAAGTTATAACTCCTTAAAAAAAGAAAAAGAAAGCACCTTAAATATCATTGCAATTTTGTGTCCTTTGGTCATTTTTACTTTGCTTTCAAGCCATTATTGTAATGATCAACGTATAGCCATATTAGGCCAACAGTTTTAAAATTAAATATAAATATATTGAAGCCATTCACAGTTGAAACCTACAATATAAGCCAGTTAGACTTTGTGTTCACAGAGAGCAGAAAAGGGCTTATGGGGGGATAGGAGGAACTTACATAATTGTGTGTTCCTCTTACACAGTTGTTGCATAAAAACAAAACATTTGAATGTTTGTAGCATTTGTCAGAATGCCCCAATATACTTTATTTTTGTCTGTATAAAATGTTGGATTACAAACAATGGAACAGGAGGTGTCGTTTTCTGTTTTTCCCTGAATTTATAATGGTTAGACTTTTCTTCTTCTTTCTGGTTTCATTTTAAGTGTTTCCTATTGCCTCTTTTTAATGATCACAACTGGAAGAGCTCAGGGCTAACAGTTTGCAAATCCTACTGTATGGGAACTCTTTTCCTGCTAAAGCAAATTATTGTGTCCCCTGTCATTCAACCTAAAAAATATGAGCATTTACAACATCCACATTTTCTCAAACTTAACATTTTATTCTGGAGTAGACTATTGAAACTGAAGTATTAGAATGAAACAGTAGCTTAAATTTAAATTAAGAACAGTTAAATTCTTAGCTTTAAATCAGATTGCTTTGACCTGGCAACTCTTAATATACAAGGACAGCAGCTTCGAGATGCAGGTGTCCATTCTAAGACACACTGACATCACATGCATCATTGTGGCAAATGACATGGGTCATACTGATGCAAATTACATAATGCATGCATAACAACATCCTAAAACCTGTGCTGTCTCTTACCTCCCTGTGTGCACACCTGCTTCCAACAGCATTCTGTAGAAAAATTCCAAAAGTTTCTATCTCAATACATTAGGGTTCATTACTTTTGGGAAGGTTGCCTTAAATCCACAAAGTATTGTATTTCTAGATACCGATTTGATTTATTGGTGAAATCTAGTATTCAGAGTGGTTTTAATATGACTTAATTAGAAGATAATGTTACATTATGCCTCCTGTTGTTACATTTTATAAAGAAATTTCTTATAATCTACCAAATTTGGTTCTTAATTCCCAAACACAATGATTTACAATAAAATCTTGTACAAAGTTTAATTTTTAAATGCAATTTTCATATTGTCTACCAAAAAGCAACTAAGAAATAAGCCCCTTATTCTCATAAGGAACTTATTTACACTTTTGTAGTTTAACTAACAATTATTGAAAATCACCCTACAATAAACAAGTTTTTTTTTTATTTTCATAGTAGTTAGGAAAAGAATTAAGAAGTTCTAAAAAAAAAAACTAAGATGGAATTCTTATCATTCTAATCCTAAATATATAATAATCCCTTTTTAGATATGTTCTTTAGTAAGTATCATCTTCAACTATATTTATAGACTGATTTTAATATATTCCTTATATGTGAAATATCAAGTGTTTGGAAAAACACATTTCTGAGTATGCAAATAAGAACCCTTTTTGCTCATAATGTAAGGACTGGGCAGATCCTTCAAAAGAGGTCTTTCATAACCTATGGTAGGAAATCGCATGGCCAAGTGGCTGTTCATACATTCAGGGGTAGTTGAGAGTAGTTTAGGGAGCAAGTATGTCAATCTGAAAAAAGAGACATGACTGATTTAATGTGTGTGTGTGTGTGTGTGTGTGTGTGTGTTAGAGAGTGATAGAGACCGATCCGCCTTCAACTCTCATATTTGAAATTACTTATAGTAGTTCAACACATTTGCATAATCTGAGTAAGAAGAAAGTCCCTCTCCAACAATAAAGCGATCGTCCTAAATGCATTAGAAGAGCCAGCCACTGTGATATAACTTTTTCTGTGTACTATGTGCGCACACACAAAATATCTAAAAGGAGTTATATGCATGCCTTTTAAATTATTTTATGAGGAATGTTGAAGTAAAATTGTAAATTTTGAATTATTATAGGAGCCAAAAACATGCTAGGGTTCCAACAAACAATTATGATTTTCTTTTCATTAAATAAGCTTTGTTTTTCACTGGACATCATCGTGCACAAATTAAGGGTGCATAAACAAGATTTAAATCGGTGTAGCCAAATTGTATGTATAATTCTCTATTGCCATTAATCAAAAAATGCACAGGAAAAACGCAGTTCTCTTTTATTATTTTATTTTCCATCCAAGATGTTTCATCTCCTACTTCTTTTGCCTGATCATGATTCACTACAAAAAAATGGGAGGTGGTTTTTCACAAACAGTGTGCCAACTTCTGTACAAAGCCACAGTAGTTATTTACATTAATACACATATTAGTATGCATGGACGAAAACAGTTTAAATGTGTTCACTTTACAAAATCAGCTACCTAGAAAATTGCCTCTCTGAATTTTGATCAAATGTAAAAACATAGCACAAATATATTATAATGTAAAATAATAGCCTATTTTTAAAAAAGTTTTATTCTATTTTTAGTTACTTACAGTCCAATTATTTCTAGCTATCATTAAATTAATTTGGAAGGAAGAAATATATTTTAACTCCTAATGTCACCAACATTTCATATTACAGCTAGACAAGCATATCTTGGTTTGAAAATTATAGCAGTAAGTTAGAATGGGATCTATACCCCATGTGTCCTCATTTTCAAAGAAAAGAAAACAATTTTCATTTGTGTTTCAGTTTACATTGTATAATAGAGATAGCAAATGAAATTGGTATGCTAGAAGAAAATATGTTGCTTGCACAGTGGCACTGATCTGCCTGCTTTTCAAAAATTGGGAAGATTATTTAGTAGTGAACCTAGTGTACAACATTTTCACAATTTCCACATATCATGAAAGATACAGTACATTTTGTAAAGCCAAGAAGAAAGATTTCCAAGGTGAATCTCCTATTCTGATCCATGAAATATATAAAAACAGGACAAAAGTATAAAGTTTAAAGATTGATAGCATTATCGATATTACCGAAACAAAATAATATATGTTATAATCAGGAAACTGTATCATGGTTCTTGTATATGCTGTATAGAAGATTACAAATTCTGTGAAATTGGAATATTAGAACATTTTGCCAGGATGTTACTTAGCAATGTAACATGTGATATATCAAAATATTCTCCTTGTACGTGTTGACACAAAGAGAGATGGTCTATGATATGGGAATACAAAGCCAAGATTCACTAGCATCTACCATTTGATGCAAACACAGTCATTTATAGGAAGTTTATCATAGCATTTAGTGAAATTATTCCATATTATTTACGAATTCATAACATCTGACCAAATGACCCATTAGTCATTGGATTTGTCCACTTTGTGAATTATCTAAATCAAGGAATCAATATTTTGAGTCATTATATAAATTCACAACTGCTATCTTTGGAAGAAAACAACCTAAATATTTATAATTAGAACAAATAAATACATTGACTTTAATAAAAAAAGTGAAAAGTCAAGTATATGTATAAAGCATGATTACATACAAAACAGTTACATTTATTATTCAATTTGTAATTCATGTAACAATGAATATTCATTAATGGAAATTATCTTGATTGTGCCTTAAAAATGCCACTTTTTACATGCTGCACAATTATAGTATAATTGCAATATATTAATTTCTTATAGTTGTGACTAGTATACCTGGTCAAATGTCCCAAACTGGCTGTTATGAAATTATGTTAAAAGCCATAAAACAACATGACATTCAAATAGATTTATCTGAATTACATATCCAAATAGAATTAAGGGATTAATTATGTAGTCCTACTTCATTTATTTAATGATTATATAATTTGTTGATATGGAGAATGTTTGAAAAATGTAGCATTATCATTTAAAATGAATATTTGAGTCCACACATCTTAAAGTAATTGAGGTTGAGAAACACTGTTCTAAAGAACCTAATACAAGGTAGAGAGGAAGAATCTATGATATTGTTTCAGTGATGCCTCCAGTCCTCCAAGGTAGCTCCTGGGTGAAAAAGCATGAGACAGAAAACCCATAGCAAATGTGAACACCTTGGATCCTTGGAGTACCTAGAAACAGAAAACGATAGCCTAAGCTTGCAATATAGGAGTTATTTTGAAAAGAGTATATTTAAACGAAATGTCACCTTTCTATTTTTAAAGCCACAACACAGAGCAAATATTGTTCATTTTAATATGAAGATTTAAGATTGTTTCAATAGGCACTTTTAAATGATAACTTTTTCTTGAAATTTTCAGAGCTTCAGATAATGAGGAGAATGCATAGGTTACATAGTATAGGTAGCATTATTTAACTGACAATTTGGAATGGTGATATTAGGAGACTGAGTTTCAGTCATTCTTTAAACACAATATCAGCTAGGGGTCCATGGGGCAGCTACTCTCTTTCAGCCCTAGGAAAGAGGCAATAGCCAAACCACTCCCTTCTGCCCAAAAACATATCTTGACAAGAAAACTGCAGGAACTAATCTAGGAAAAATTGCTAAAAGTCAAAAACTGACTTGAAAACTGAAAACTTGAAAACTGACACACACACATGCACACACAATTTAAAATAGCTCAGAGTACTCAGATCAGTGGTTCTATTCAGCCGGCTCTTTCCGGTTCTGGCGAACCGGTAGTGGTGGCTGCAGGAGGTTCTACCCACCCGGATGTCATCACGTCACAATTTTGACGCTTTGCACATGCGCAGAAGGTCCTGCGCATGTGTGGAAGTGGTTCATGCAAGCAAAGCGAGGTCGCACAGGCGCGTATTCCCATTTGCGAACCAGTGGCGAAGGTAAGTGAATACCACCCCTGACTCAGATATAAAAGAAATTGGTATTTAAGATGCTAAACTTCCTAACTGAAAAAGGTGAAGATAGCACGGGGAGGAATGGGATTAATATTTAAAGAAGTCATCAAAGTATGTGGTCATCTATTTAAAAAAAAATAGTTTTAAAGAAAAATAGATGAATAAACATTCATCTATTTTTCTTTAAAACTATTTTTTTCTCTGTAAGCCATTTTAAAAGAGAAGACACAGTATATTACAATTTCTAGAGAACTGTGTGGGCTGTGGCACTTCCAGAGCAAATACTCTTGTTTATAGTGACTCCAGATTCCTAGTTTTTAATATGGCAACTAATCTTCTACTCTATTGAAATCTATAGTATGTTATAGTACATTATCTTACAGAAGCCTGCATACAACCAGGTACAAACAATGAAGGCTACTTCACTTTAGATGATAAAACTAATGACATAAAGAAGCAAGCAGTCTGATGCCACTGTTGCTGGTGCTTACAATAACTCTTCAGGTGAATAAAATATAAAATGTTCTTAACATTTCATATAATAGTGGATTCGGTAATGTTTTTCAATAATATATCAGTTCTCCTGCCACTCGCAACAAATGGTATATTATTTTCTCTACCACTATTATACTATAATCCTTAGGCTATTCTGTGTTATTGAAGACAGGAGCAAAGGGCACAAGGAAACATTTAAATAGACATATTGATGGCAGAGAATATTATAGCACGTGGCTGGTCATTTGAATTGAAATAAGGTGTTCATAGGATCTTTGTTTGGAGTCTGCAAACATTAAAAGTTGACAATTATGTTAATCTGATTTTCATGAAAGTAATTTGCAGGGTTTTAATAATATCGATCACCCCTAGAAAATGAATCCCTATGGAAATGACTGAAAATTTCATGAAATCTATAATTTTTGTTACAAAAGAGAAAATGCTTTGATTTGTTTGGATTCAGATACTGTCCTCCAGTTCAGAGATAGATTATTCCTGTTGACACAGTGTTCTATGAATTGGTGTGCACACAAAGTCACAATGATTGCAGTCAGATCAGTGCAAGTACGAAACCCCTAGCATATATCTGCATTGAATGAAGAAATGTGTAATGTGTTTGTATGTATGCTTTCTTCCTTTTGATACAAACAGAGCCACTGAACAATCAGTGACAGAGCAGCAAATTAAAGTATTGAAAAGGTTTACTTATAAATTTTAATTTGTCACAGGATTATAGCCAAAGTATGTCTCTAAATAATACAACCGAGAAATGAACAAAATTGTCATATAGTTATTTTTAATCTATGAGAAGCTTCCTTGATTTAAAGTGTTATCCCACTCAAATATTCTCAAGTTATGAGTTTTAATCACTCTTATATTAAATTCTCAGATATTACTGAACAACATGGTTGCATTTATTTCTATAGTTTTAAGTGTATTTTTCTCTCACTTTATGACATAATTATGTCTAAGTAATATGTATATATATAGGGTTAGAAAATGACTATTTTTGAAGGAGATACAATTTCTTGGCAAAGAATATTAAAATAACGTCAGCTATATTTCCCCTTATATACAAAATGATCTGATTTAGGTTTATTCTCATTGCTTTGTATGTTGTAATATCATAAATTTTAAATACTGACTGGGGAAAATGGCAGAGCAAATGTAAGATAAAGTATTATATATTTTATAAATACTGAAGTTTAAAAGACCTCATGAAACGTTCTAAATATTTATTTTGTTTTTAGTTACATTTGTGGCTATTTGTAATGTTTTGTGACTCATAAGTCATCTAGTTGTTTAAGCTTCTCACTGTACCTCTAATAAAACCTTTCCTCTGTTTCATTTTGTTTCCTTGATTTGTAATCAACTGTAATCAAAACAAAAATAAAATACTTTTTACAACTATTTCTGAAGTATCTGCTTATATAATATATTTCATGTATATGCCTTTGCTGTACATCCAAAGTTTTGTGTTCAGGGCCAGCTCTAGGCTAAGACTAGGGCATAGGGAGCCAAATTTTAGGGAGCACCAAAATTGAAAAGACTTCCCAAAACTCAATAAAAAGTAAAAAGCTGTAATCATGTATTCTAACCAGTGTGCCCACTCAAGAGTTAAATTTAGTTTCACAGTATCAACCAGGAGGGAATGTCTGAGGGGGAAACTCTGCATAAAATCAAAAGTGTAAAGCTTAAAAACTCAAAGGAAAAGAAAAAAAGAAACAAGAGGGGGTCTTTTTTAAATGCCTAAAAAATTGGAAGATGAGCGAAACCAGAGAGCACCAGAATATGATTGTCTCAGGTGCCAAAATGTCTAGAGCTGGCCCTGTTTGCGTTCTTATGTAATGTGACAACTTTGTGTGTACTATGTACTACATTATTTTTTGGAGTATAAGACGCTCCAGAGTATAAGATTCACATTAGTTTTTGGGGAGGAAAACAAGAAAAAAAAATTGCCTCTGCCTACCAGCATCCATCGGTATTCATTTGGCTAGCATCCTTGCAGCAAACAGCAAATAGCCTGGTCAGCTTCAGCACATTATTGCAGCCTGATTTAGCATGAACAGCTGATTGACAATTGGACCGGCCTCCCGGAATACCGTCAATCAGCTGTTCCAGGCTGCAGGGATTGCCAGAGCCCATTGCTGCCTCC
>JANHFK010008610.1:260578-275642 GCA_036250565.1 Sibynophis collaris | reverse complement strand
TTCCCGACTTCTGGTGGGTCCGGAAGCCCCGAAAATCAGCTGGCTGGCACGCGCATGAGGGCTGGAGCCCAATGCTTGCGTGCCCACAGGTATGGCTCCACATGCCACCATGTGCTAAGACTATAAACATTGGAGAGGGATTCAGTTCCATTGAAATGTTGAATTCAATTCAACGTATTATTAAAAAGATGTTGAAATTCTGGAAAGAGTGCAGAAAAGAGCAACAAAGATGATTAAAGGGTTGGAGACTAAAACATACAAAGAACAGTTAAAGGAATTGGACATGTCTAGTCTAGTGAAAAGAAGAACTAGGGGTGACATGATAGCAGTGTTCCAATATTTGAGGGGCTGCCACAAAGAAGAAGGGGGTCAACCTATTTTCCAAAGCACCACAAGGCAAAACAAGAAACGCTGGATGGAAACTAATCAAGGAGAGAAAATAACACTGAGATCAATTAACCAGTGGAACAGCTTGCCTCCAGAAATTGTGGGTACTCCATCACTGGAGGGTTCTAAGAAAAGACTGGACAGCCACTTGTATTGGGCAGGGTTCCCCAATCTGGGGACCGTGGCCTATTCGTAATCAGGCCACGTGAGTGGCTGGCTGGTACACACGTGTGCGCAAGCAGGCACAGCCCCACTCATGCGAGTGTCCCAGGGACTTATGGACCCACTCACACAAGCATCACGGAAGCTCGCAGCCCCATTCATACTAGCAATGAGTGCGTCTGTCCCCCCACAAAACTATCCCTGCTTTCCTCCTCTCCCCCTCCCGGTCGCCATCCTGGAAAGGTTGGGGAACTCTGGTGTAGGGTCTCCTGTTTTAGCTGGGGATTGAACTAGAAGACCTCCAAGATCCCTTTCAATCCCGTTACTCTGTTAGTCTGTTAATTCTAAGTAAAGAACTGAATTAAAACAAGCAGGATCTTACTTTACTGGTACAGGCAGCACTTGGGTTAAGAACAAGTTCTGCTAACTTTGTCTTAAACCTGAATTTGTATGTGAGTCAGAACTTGTACTTACAAATGGACTGCTTATTACTGAAAGTGGTGATTGGCGTTCTTACTTCTTGAGCCAAGAAGCACTGAAGTCTTGCAGTGTTTTTAAGAATCAGGCTGTATATAAAAAAAGATGCGTTCAGCGTCTTCAGCAGTTTCTGAAAGCCTCGTGTGGCTTCAGCCCTTTGTTGGCTTCAGAAAGGAGAATGCGATTTGCCCTTTTTAATAATAGATGGTCCACTGATATCTAGGGATTGTCCTTAAATTAGAACCTTCTTAACCCAGGGACTTTTCCGTGTGGAATACAATTTCCATTATGAAGTTCCTCTTTATTCTTTGAGCCTAGGAGACAATTACCTTACTCCAAAGCAGTTTGTTTGGGGTTGTTTTTTTTCCTTGCTAGTTAACTGTATAAAAAATGATTTTGTTTACTTTTGGGTCTACTACAAAGGTTGATCTGAAATGAGTAAGTTTTTCCTAGCACTGGGATGAGTATCATCAACTGGTAATGTGTCTGCACGAAGGATGCTAAGACCAGTAATGTGACTCAAAATCTGAGGTTCCCGGCAACCATTAAATCCCAAGGACAGAATCCTTGCATGGAAATGTTCTAAATAAGATGAACCGAGACCTAGCAGAAAAGACCAATGTTTTGTTTCTCTTTAACTACAGCCTTTGTTTCTAGATTTTTTTTCCTGATCTCCAATCAGAGGAGACCTAGAAATAAAGAGATGGATTGAACCAATGCAGTTGCACTCAGTTTGCAAAAGGGTTGGAGACAAGAAGTTATCTGAAAGAAATAGAAAATCCCAAACACAAGAGGTTACCATGCCCCAGAAAACTCTAGTAAAAGTATCATGCTTTCTTACCCTCATGAAAAGTCAACAACCAGCCAGTATGTTTTATGATTAGGCCCATCTTAAGATGAGTCAATCGCTCTGAATGCCTGAAAGCTTTTATGGGTACGATATTCTTGCCAAATTTCAACTCGCTTCAGGAAGGATTTTCGAGTGTTTATTCTGATATAAATAAGGGCTCATCAAACCTAGATTTAGTCCATACAAAACACCACACCAGGATTTGTTTAACCACAGAAGAACATGCTGCAGAGACTTGATTCACACATCACACTAACCCCAAATGAACGAGCCATGGCATATCGTGCTGAGCAAAACAGTCCTTGGTGAATGGATGTAAGAGTAATCAGGATAATGGCACATCAATCATTAGGTGAAACATAATGGATGTGTGCAACTCATGTACAACTGTACATGACAGAAATATAAGCATAAGAGCCGAGGTGGCGCAGTGGTTAGAGTGCAGTACTGCAGGCTACTCCAGCTGACTGCTAGCTGCAGTTCAGCAGAGCGAATCTCATCGGCTGAACGCTGACTCAGCCTTCCATCCTTCCAAAGTGGGTAAAATGAGGACCCAGATTGTTGGGGGCAATAGGCTGATTCTGTAAACCGCTTAGAGAGGGCTATAAAAGCACTGTGAAGTGGTATATAAGTCTAAGTGCTATTGCTATTGCTACATGCCCTCCAGAGAGGAAGGAAACAACAATAAGAAAACTTGATTTTGTTCATAGATCAAATTCAGACTCCAAATAAAATTCCAAATAACCATAGACCACACAATTGAAATGAAAAAAATTACATCCATGTCAATAATTCCACTGAAACTTTCAATAATTCCACTGAAACCTTTTAAGACATAAAAGATAACTGCAAGTAGTCATTGACATACAACCATTCATTTAGTGACCATTCAAAGTTACAATGGCACTGAAAAAAGTGACTTGTGACAGTTTTTCATACTTAAGACCATCGCAGCATCCTCATGGTCACATGATCAAAATTCAGACACTTGGCAACTGGTTCATACTTACGATGGTTGCAATATCCAGGGACCATGTGATCACCTTTTGTGACCTGCTGACAAGCAGAGTCAGTGGAGAAGCTGGATTAATTTAACAACCTATGTTATTAATTTAACAACTACAACGATTCACTTAATAACTGTGATAAGAAAGCTTGTAAAATGGGACAAAAGTCACTTAACAGCTGTCCCGCTTAGCAACATAAATTGTGGGCTCAATTGTGGTTGTAAGAAGAAACTGTGAGGCCACAGAAAATGTCTTCTTGAGCCAATAGTGTTCTCTCTTTGGCTCAAACAAGGACAAGCTAAGCCACTTCACCAGGGCCTGATGTTTAGCTCCCTGCTTGATCGTGGTACTCTCTAGCTAAGTTTTGGTGTAATCAGATGCCATGCAGATGTCAAGGCAAATCGTGAAGGGACCCAGTAAAGGAAAATTGCCTTTAATATGAATTCACAACTTATGTTCCCTTGAGCAACATTCCTGAAAGGTAAAAGAAGCACAGCAGTTTTGAAAACATCAAAGTATCCGAAAGGTCTGCCTGCAAAGTAACTTCTGAAAAACCAAATCTTTACCTGGAACTTATAGTTCTTTCCCCCTCTGATTTGGGCCCCTTATGAGAATAAAAACCATCTGATGCTTATATCTCATGCTCACACACACTATCAGTTTTAAAAAAAATATATGCTACCCAAGTTGGCACAAGGTCATATGCTTTGCCTGAGGCCAAAGAGCAAATACTCTTATTCATGCCAACCCACCAAATCATGATATACCACTCTCAATATAAGCCAAATTATTTTGAAACCTCAGGCAGAAAATTCCACCGCATGTCTTCTTCCAGTGTGAAAATATAACAGTAAATTAAATCACTGAACAATATGCTGTCTTATTGATGTCATATGGGTTGAAGCATGACTGGATCCAATCTTGGGTCAGAAAGGGCTCTTAACATTAGCTGGAGGACTTGATGGAAATCCATCAATGTGTCATACTGATATCAAACTTCTTGGCATGGGTTAATTAATGCTTATTGAAAAATTCTAACTAAATACATATTCTATAAGAGCAACAAGGAAAAGAAAACAGGCAGTGTAGCAGCTAAAATACCTCTCCTCAACACTTGAGGTTCTGAATCCTGAAACATCTGGGTGGAAAGATATATCCCCCCCCCCCGGTGCAACTTTATAGTATCTAGGATATGAAGTCCTGATACCAAGAGGAAGTAGGGGCCAAGATAACTAAAAGCTTAATTTGGCTGCAACGTTAGATGTATCATACTTCAAACCTGATCTTTCCAAGCCAAGATGAAATTCATGGCCTCAAGGCTGAACAATTCATCTTGACATTATGATTAGCAGAGTGCTTTCTCCTCGGTTTCTTAGAAGTGCCTTTTCCCTGCATCGCTCTTGAGATGTGTCGGACTTTAACTCACAGGCTGGGGATGATGGAACGGCACCAAATGGAGCAAATTGCTATTAGAGCATTGCACTGTTTAATCTACAATATGTTAGCCTTTCAGGAGGAATGAGTGTGAAATCAAAGCACGTGGTAGAGTTTCAAACTCTGCACCCAAGTACAATTGCACGTGTTCGATGGGCTTTATTTTCCTGCTGAATGGCACTGGATGAAATAGAATTCTGAGGGATTTTGTGATAGTCATGCAAAGTAACACTGAACTTAGGTCTTTACAAAGCCTCTCATGTATTCTCCTGCTTTTAGATTTATTGAAGCTCATTGGAGGAGACGGATCATTTTTTGTCCCCTATTTTATCATAGTGATTCATTTGTTTGTCCCAGTTATAGCCATCTTTTCTGTTCTTTAAGGATGCTCAAGACTGCTAGCAGATATCTCTATCTCTATCTCTATCTCTATCTCTATCTCTATCTCTATCTCTATCTCTATCTATGTCTCTCTCTCTCTCTCTCTCTCTCTCTCTCTCTCTCTCTCTCTCTCACTCAGTTTTCTGAGGTTTTCGCGGGTGTTTGTACGTAGGTCTTTGGTTGTTCGGGTTTTCTCCCGCATAAAATTGAAAGTATCTTGGCAACGTTTCGATGAAGTCTCATTTGTCATCTTCAGGCTAGTGTTCTCAGCTTCGTGCTCCTAGGAGCACAAAGCCGAGAACACCAGCCTAAAGATGACGAATGAGACTTTATCGCAACGTCACCAAGACATATATATATATATGGAAGTAGGATGGAAATGTATCTACAGAAACTAATATTTATTGAATGTTTGAATGGAGTTTGAAAAGTTCACCTCTCCAATTTCATGTTAACCCTTTTACCTCCTCTTTCCTCTTTTCTAAATTTGGTCATTGTTCCTCTGTATAATTCCAACAGTCCCTTTGCTTGCAATGTCTGTTGCCTTCTTCATCTCAGAAAAGTTGATTGCTATCCAGACTGGTATGGAAGGCAGAGCCAAGATTTGACTTAAGCCCAGTAGACTTGGCTTTCCTTTAAAATTTGGAATTCACTTGCTATGATCTCAGATGGGGAATAAATTATGCAGAAGTTGCATCAAAACTCTCCTTTGAGAAAGTCTTTAATGTTCTATTTTATGCAATATTTAGATTTATGAGTTCTGTGTGGAGCTGAATGGAAAGTCATAATAATACAGTGTAGGCAGACTTTCCTTATTATAGCTCATGCACTATTCTGTGCATATGAAATATTCCTGCTGGAATGCTTTTGAGCATCACTGCCTGCATGGAAGGAAAACAAACAGACCTGGAACTGAACAAGTAACATGTTAAGAGGTATATGTTACAGGTTGCCACTCTAAATAAGGGTGGTTGTCAGGGCTGCCACATTTGAAACAGAAGCAATAAACATTTGGGCTTAGTAATCATTAATACCCAATTGAACTTCTCTTACCTGCAGACACTTTGTCGTTCAAGAAAAAAAAACTTCTGCAAGCATTTGCAGCATTGTTCTGTATAGCATGTCTGCTACTCAGTAATAGTTATAATTCCAGAGGAGAAGAGAAACATCCTGTAATTACTCCTTCCTGTTTGCATAAAATTTTCAAACGAATTACCTTAAAGAGAAGCTCAGTAAATTGAATTAAATGTCTGTCTATCTGTCTTGGCACTGTTTAACTGTGCTACAGGCTTGAGGTTGGAATGAGATGAAGACACCTTTTCTTACTTTAATCATACACATTGATGATGTGGGTGTCAGCAGAGAGGGAGAAAGAAGGAAATCATATGCTGCCCATTCTTAATTCCTCTTGTTGGAAGTGACTCCAGTTGTTGTACGTACCTTCCTAAAGAGTTGTAAAAGGACGCTCGTGTTTAAAATGGTCCTTTGCCTTCTGGAGTAATAAGGGAGAAGTTTGAGAAAAACATGTAGAAAAACCTCTGCAGGAATACAGCCAACTTGGCACAATGGAAGAAGCATTCCATCTGTTAGTACTGAAAATGAAAAGAGAATGTTCCCTAAATAATCATATTTTCAGGGAGGTGGAAATAAGATGGATTGTTTCCAGCATATTATGTTCCCCTCCAAATGAAAAATGCCATACCCAAAATTGCTAAAGACAGAGATCTTGGTTTTATTTGTTATTATGTTTGTCGCACAGTCAGCCAGATGTTCACACTGGATCTGGCATTTTTGTCCACCTATTGAGTCCTTCCCAAGCACCTGGGATAGGCAGATGTGAATGTTTGATGGTGTTAGAGGTATCATCACAGAATATAAGCTGTTTCTAGTAAAGCTACCTTTGTAATTGATTGATGGTGAATTTGTCAATGCCAATGGTGTTCAAGTTGTTTTGGGATTGCATCCAAGGCAATCTACCTATTACTATAGGTACTACCTTTGCTTTCTTTTGCCACAGTTGTTCTATTTCTATTTGCAAGTTGTTGTATTTGTTATCTTCTCCAGTCCTCTATCCAGACTTTTCCCCCCCATTCTTATAGACAGTTGTCAAGTCTTGTGTGGCAAGTGTGTGTCTGTTTGAAATCTAAAGTCCCAGAGCAATTTAGCTTTTCCTTTTCTATTACTTTATCTATTTGTGTGGTCCCACCATTTCTTGCTTGCATGCAAATGGTGTTTCTTGCAGATCTTCCAATGCATCATTGTTGCTACTTTGTCCTGCCGTTGTTTGTAGGTAAGTCTGTGCAATCTTGGTATAGGCAGAACTTGCCATCTGTTGCTCAATTCTGTCTTTGTATGCATTTGTTTTATGGCTTGGTCTTGTGCAGCCAGAATTAGCCCTTCTGTTTCTTTCTTCAACTTCTTCAACTTTCCTGATATTAGCCATTACTGAGTCTTTCTTCTGCTATTATTTTTAATGTATTGGCCATATAATGCTTTGTCTTCCCATGCTTCCTTTCTGTTCTTCATTTGGTCTTTGTTGTCAGCCCTCCAATACTCAGGAGGTTTTCCTGGTATACTAGTTTCAGTACATCTTCTTCACTATCCTTCAGGTATTTTTCCAATGCACTTTTTTCTTCTTCAATCATCTGATATACTTGCAACATTCCATGTGCACTCATTTTCCTTGGTAAGTTAGAGTCTGTCAACATTGCTGTGTGGATGAAGGACACGATTCATTGTCATTGTCCATGGCCTTTAGTTCAGCTTGAATCCAGCCCACTATTCCGGCTGTGTATTGAATGACTGGAATTGCCCAGATGTTGATTCTGACCCCATATCTACTGACTCCTGTTATTTCTAGGCACGTGATTATCCAGTCATATGGCAGAGAGTCAAATGCCTTGCTTTAATCAATCCATGCTACATTCAAGTTGTTGTTGTTGTTGTTGTTATTATTATTATTAAAATATTTTCTCTAGGTCACTCCTTATTACAACACACACACCCCAAACAGATCTTTCAAATGTTGTGGAGTCTATTTTAGTTTGCTTGTTTGTTCGCTTGTGTCCCACCTTTATTATCGTTACAAATAACTCAAGGCAACAAACATATCCAACATATCTCCCTCCTTCTTTTTTCCCCACAACAATAACCCTTGGAGGTGGATTGGGCTGAGAGCGAGTGACAGGCCCAAAGCCATCCAGCTAGCTTTCATACCTAAGGTGGGACTTAAATACGCCTCCTCCTTTCTAACCCAGTGCCTTAACTTTGTTGTTGTTAGTTGCGAAGTCATGTCCGACCTATCGCAACCCCAGGACAACGTTCCTCCAGGCCTTCCTGTCCTCTACCATCCTCTGGAGCCCATTTAAGATCACGCCTACTGCTTCAGTGACTCCATCCAGTCACCTCATTCTCTCTCGTCCCCTTCTTCTTTTGCCCTCAATCTTTCCCAGCGTTAGGCTCTTCTCCAGTGAGTCCTTCCTTCTCAAACTTCCTTTGAGTTTCATCTTCAGGATCTGGCCTTCTAAAGAGCAGTCAGGGTTGATCGCTTTGCAGTCCAAGGGACTTGCAGGAGTCTTCTCCAGCACCAGCCTTAACTTAGATACCTTAAATATATTTCCAAAGCATATTATGATTCCTGGGATCCTCCATATCAGGTGGTTCTGCAACTGTAAATAGCTGCCAGCTGCTTGATCTGATCCCAACTACCTAGGAAATTCTGAGAGTCAGACTCCAGAGATTTTAAAGTTTCTAAGGTTGGGAAACAAAGCCATAAGGAAATCCCTATCCTTCACCACAGACCCCTAAGTATCTTTTATGGCCATGGAGCATAGCCACAGACTCCCAAGACTTAACTCAAGATTTAAATCATAACATTTTTTAAAGCCTTCACGGACCCCCTGTGATAACATTGTGGCTCCCCCAGGGGTCCACAGACCACAGATTGAGAACCACTGCTCTAAGGCATAAAATGCCAGCAGTTAGACAGAAAAGAAAGCATGCTAATAGAATGATATTGTTTAAGACTGTTTCTGGGTGAGTTTGTTTTAGAAAACTGGTAGATGAGGGATAACAAGAAAATAGATTTGAATGAGACTTAGTCATCCCAAAACTAGCAAAGCAACGGACCTTACTTATAATGTTATTCCAGGTTTTATTTTATTAATTAATTATAAATGCAGTTATTACATTCAAACTCGTCTTCAACTCCTTCTAAATAATCATCATCAGAACCATACGCTAACTAATTTTGATGCTGAATATTTGATGACCACTTAAGGTTCATACATATTAATAAAAGATTTAAGGTTGATTTTAAAAGCCCAATATGTTTCTTTTAAAATATCCTAGTTTCCTACTTTTTAAGTATTGTTGCTGGCAGACAGTTTCTAATATCCTTTCTTAGATTCCTAAAATTACTTGCAGGGATGTATAAGATTGTACTTTCTGCCATACTCCTGGAGAATATTGGCTTTTATAATCTCTTGGGCTTCATATAGAGATGAAGCATTTTCAGTGCATCTTTAAAACATATTTTACGTTTTTCCTGTTCTCACATGTATTCTGTTCCCCAGGAATTCCAGCAATATAGAAGTGGCACAGAAAGATACTATAATTTTTCCTCTAGAAATGTCATCAGAGGAAGCTAACTGATAGTGAGAAATTAAAACATTCCAATTACATAATCTACTATATGAGTCCACAAATGACTCTTTCATTTTTATGATTAGGATTTAAAAGTGATAGATATTTGCTTAATTTAAAATTGGAGGAATATCTGCAAACACAACACAAGGTTCTTATATTAAATACCACAGGATGTCTTGAAAAGCTAAAAAGTATGTGAAGAATGATGGTTGTGCCCAGGGGTGAAATTCAGCAGATTCTGACAGGTTCTGGAGAACCGGTAGCAGAAATTTTAAGTAGTCAGAAAATCAGCAAATACCACCCCTGGCTGGCTCCAGAGTGGGGTGGGAATGGAGATTTTGCAATATCCTTCCCCCAGGAGTGGGGTGGGAATGGAGATTTTGCAGTGTCCTTTCCCTGCCGCGCCCACCAAGCCATGGCCACAGAACTGGTAGGGAAAAAAATTGGATTTCACCACTGGTTAGATGACTTCACCATTACTCTGAACTGGCTTGTATGTGTGTGTATAGATACACACACACACACACACACATATACCATGCATGTCAAAGGGACTCCCCCCCCTTTATCTCTCATTATACAAACGGGTGGTCATCCATTGAAACCAAATCCAGAGACCATCAGGACTGACCAAAGACAGACTTTTTCAGGCGATATGTGGACAAATTCTGGACCTTCCTGCCAGCCCACGTGGTAATGGCCGCCAATTTGGATAGTTTTCAAAGGGAGCCAAAGATTATCAGATGGTGTTGTTTATCAGGCACTGAGCTTTAGTAATCAGATGGAGCAGACACACTCCAGGTCCCTTCCCTTAAACATTGCCATCTTGTGAGACTGAGGAAGTTTGCCTTTTCTACTGGGGAATACCAACTCTTGTAACCTTTCAGAAAGTTACCCCAAGCATTGGGATAGGCTGAGGTTGGAGGAGAGTTTCATTGTGGCGCCAGGTTTTTCTGGTTTTATTGTGCCTTGTTTTTATATTTTGTACAATATTGTTTTATGTTATGGTTGTGAATCACAGGATTCTGATTCTGAAATAGACAGCCATGTAAATATTTTAAATAAATAATAACTCTGGGAAATAGCCATGGAAATGTCTCCCCATATACCTCAAGCCCAGACTAAGCAGAGTAGCTCAGAATTCTTTTTCCTGTTTAATATACTACTATTCCAACTCTAAAACACCATTTGGCGGGATATGACCGTTGAATTTATTAGTTCCTTGGACAAGAAGATGGAGAACTCTGTAGAAAGAAACTTTTTTCTTTTTTTTCTATACAACATGAGAGGGTAGAACATAGATATTCAGTGTTTTGATAACATGATTGTCATATTTACAACACATTTACTTCCTGATTCCTCCATGTCCTGTTCTTTTTAAATTGCGAACTGTGCTTTATGTTTTAATCTCCTATGTATTTTGATTATGATATGTAGTTATCTGTTCTTTTACTGCCATATTCCTTGCCTTATATTTATTCACGGTTTTGCTTACCTTGTTGTATGCAGTCCTAGGCAGTTTAACTAAAAGGAACAAAATGTTTAATAAATAATCATCGTAAACATTTGGATTAATAGCTTCTTTCTCCCCCCACCCTTCTCTAAGTGTGATACAAAAGTTCTGAGGTCAGAAAATCTAAATCATAGTATATTTTTAATTGAAAAACAATAATTGTTTCACCCTGAAAATTCATGCAATGTTCTCCCAAGCAAACACTATTCATTACTCAGATCAGGATGGCTACATTATTCTAATTAATGAAGAGAAGCCCTGCATTTGAAGCTACTGTATTGAAGCTAGCACGGTGGTGCAGTGGTTAGAGTACAGTACTGCAGGCTACTTCTGCTGCCTGCTGGCTGTCTGTAATTTGGCAGCTTGAGTCTCACCAGCTCAAGGCTGACTCAGCCTTCCATCCTTCCAAGGTGGGTTAAATGAGGACCCCAAATTGTTGTGGGCAAGATGCTGAGTATAGAGAGGGCTGTAAAGAGAGATATAAGTCTAAGTGCTATTGCTATTGCTGTTTTCTGTTTGCAGAACCCTCCAGTTTAACCATGCTGGGGCCTCAGAGCTGCTTTTTCAAAACCCACTATGGGACAGAAATCCATATTAGCACATAGGCCACCTGATCACACTTTCCTTCATTGTGATGATATGTAACAACTATTTAAATCATGGCAATTGCTGTATTTGCATCTGTACATACAAATGACACACAAACCTGCATATTCTTTTGTCCTTGGTATATGATGAGTAAATGGCTATTCTTAATTGATATCCCTGAATGTATTATTGTACCATTCCTTCTATTCCTCAATCTCTTTAAATTAATTTTCTCCAACCTGATGCCTACCAATTGTATTGGACATACATGCTGGCTGAGAATCAAAACGTCAGAAGGCATACTGGGGAAGATCACCTTAGTTTGAAGGTTAATTTTTATTTTACACAGTTTAAATGGAGGGTGTACCTATTGAATTTAGACTGGATTCTCCCCCGTAACCCCATTTATAAGTCTCCCTCAAGGACCAGTGTGAAACTCTGGGAAATGCAGAGATACCATTGCACATGTTTCGTTTGGTTTAAACTGCAATTGATGGAAGGTTGGACCCTTGTTGGAGATTCTACAGGCCAACTGTAGACCCGCAAGCCAGTTCTTCCTCTCCGATTTATGCATCCTTTGGGAGATACAGGATCTGCATAAAGTTGCTGCAGAGAACAGAAATCAGTCCTTACCTCAATTATCAGTGAGTTCATATTAAATGTATTGTAGGAAAATGGACTATCACTGTCCATTTTTAAAAAATCTGCATGATATGTAATTTCAGACAATTATTTCTGGGCTTTTCATTTTCTAAAGCTTAAATAAGGTTAATTGTCACAGCTACATGTACATACGCTCAGACGGTGGGACAATTTAGAAAAGGAAACCCTAGAGTCTCTTCTATGGAAACAGCTGTAGAAACAGCACACTAATATGGAACCAAAACCAACACTTTCATTTTTAAAGATGCTTGAAAACCAGATGTGGATTTCAAGAAAAAGGGTGAATGAGGCTTCCAACTAGTTCAAAATCTGAAGTCCACACAAAGATCGACAAATTATACAGTTGGAAGGGAACAAAAGGCTCAATTGAACTGCTTTCCCTGGTCAGCACAAGATCCAGCAGTGTTTCTCAACTTCAACATCTTTAAAATGGGTGGACCAGGGGTAAAATCCAATATGTTCTGACAGATTCTGGAGAACTGGTAGCGGAAATTTTGAGTAGTTCGGAGAACTGGCAAATACCACCTCTGGCTGGCCCCAGAGTGGGGTGGGAGTGGTGATTTGGCAATATCCTATCCCCAGGAGTAGGGAGGGAATGGGGATTTTGCAGTATCCTTCCCCTTGAGTGGGGCGGGAATGGGAATTTTGCAGTATCTTTCCCCGGCCACACCCACCAAGCCACGCCATGCCAATCCCACCAAACCACGCCCACAGAACCAGTAGTAAAAAAAATGAATTTCACCACTGTCTCGGATCCAATGGCCTCAAAGGAACTACCGATAGCACCTTCCCAAAACTGAATCCAGGAGTCCTTTCAGCAAACCATTACAGATGAAGAACTCAGGTTGTTCACATTTGCAAAGAAGAGGCTGCTTGAATTCTGGCCATGTACAGTGACCTCCCATCACCCGCTTTTATTTCTGAAATTGTTGGTTTCAGCTTCTTCATCCCGTGCCAGGGGTCACTGCTCGTGAGCGAGCTGAGCCCTCCTCTAAGGCAGCTTGCTAGATGGACAGCGTTGCATCTCTTCTAATCACGAATCTTGATCTATGAATACTGACAGCTGACTGATTGGAGGACATTTCTGGCTGGCTCTGTGGGTGCTCCATACTATAATGAGCATTAGGGAGGTATTAAGAGGTAATGCCAGAAGAACAGAACAGTGTCTCATACTAATACCTTCTTTTCAGCAACGTAAATTCTAAGCAGAACCAACACATTTCCCCTTTTATCATATAGTATTACAATCCCTTTATTCCAACTGTACCTAATGATAGATGATCATTGCATCTGACAGATGCTGGTGCAGCAGAGTGACAGCTGCTCACTGCCCTTTGATTAAAGAGCTGCTTTCAGGCTATCCATAGAACTGTTGGTGTCAGCCCAACAGATGGAAACTATGCCCAAGCTTCACTGTAAAAGAAAATATGCCCAAGAATGGCTCCCCTTGAAAAAAATATATGATTTCCTTCTTAAATCTACTGCAGTATTTGGTTTGAATATCCTTCTGTGAGAAGGGGGCCCCACAACTAATGTAAAACATTCCAATGAAATAGGCAGTCATACAAAAATGTTCAGAATCACCAAGAGCCAAGAGTAGCATCTGACTAGGCAGTACAAGCAGCAAGATTTCAGAGATCCTTTGGCAAGGGAAACACATCACGTGATTCCTATATTCCCAATTGTCTTGTACATCCTGAGGAAAATTAAAAATAATGACCCACTTGAGCAGAGATGTCAGTAGGCTATAGCCAAGGAAGTCAAGATGGCAGCTGTGAGGGTGAGATTGAAGTACTATTTTGGTGTGTGTGTGTCACCTGTGTGTGTTACACATAAAATCAGATAGTACTTCAATTCTGTTGTCACGGCCACCATCTTGACCATGGACATTAGAAACCCTGCCCTGAGATTGGGAAGGCAAGCTGTCAGCCTTACATTTCCATGAAATATTAAGTCTCCAGGCCTGATGCCATGGATTTCTTATGTATCCATTTTTCTATTTCTCTTTATGCGCTTGAAACTCAGCCAATTCACAGAACCATTGAGTTTAAAAGGACCTCAGAGGTCATCAGGCCTAGTCTTATGCACATTGCAGGTTTCACTACATTATCCCCCAATGGATGACTATCCAGCCTCTGTTGGAAAACCTCTAGTGAAGGGGCAAAAACGTCCTATATGGTAATCAATTCCACTGATTGACAGCTCTTAGTGACTAACAGTTTTTCTAACATCAAAACTGCATCTCTACCCTTGAAGTTTCCTTCCATTAAGTCTAGCCTTATTCTCTAGGTAAGTGAGAATTAGTCCAAAACCTCTACAAAGTGTCAGCCCTTTAGATATTTGAAGAGAGCTATCATGTCCCTTTCAACCTTCTACAAATCTAAACGCATCTACTAGTCTTTTAAGCATTCCTGATAGGACTTAATTTTATAGTCTTTTCACCATCTTAGTAGCCTTTCTCTGGACTTGGTCCTGTTCATTGGTCTTGTTTAAACTGAGTTGTGCAGACTTAAATCCAAGCAAAGCCTGACGAAGGCAGAGTAGAGCAGGAAAGCCCAGATTCTGTGCTTTTCAAGAGGCTGTTGGTCTTCTTTGCAACTGTACTACACTATTGAGATGTGTTGAGCTTGTGATCCCCTGGCACCAGATCTTCTCGATTCGATACATGTGTCTTTTGTTTTACCTATTATCCTCTATAATTACAAGCCTTGAAAGCTATTTTGTATCTTTGTGACAGGGCTAGACAGATGTCAAAAATGAAGGTGGCAGAAATACAATCATTACAGAAGAAACAAATTTCTCCAGAGTGAAGACAGAAAGCTGGTGTGTGGCACAGAGTTTGTTTGTGAATGGGGGACTGTGGGGAGGTTCATCTTTAATCATCTTCTTCTTCTTCTTCTTCTTCTTCTTCTTCTTCTTCTTCTTCTTCTTCTTCTTCTTCTTCTTCTTCTTCTT